>PISX010001994.1:0-174266 GCA_004024625.1 Mellivora capensis | reverse complement strand
TGGTAGTGGTGGTGTGATGACAGTGATGATGATGATAATGTTGGTGGTGATGGTGCTGATGGTGGTGGTAGTGGTGGTCGTGATGATGGTGATGATGATGGTGGTGATGGTGATGGTGGTGCTGGTGGTGCTGGTGGTGCTGATGATAGTGATGATGTTGAGGATGGTGGTGATGGTGGTGATGGTGGTGATGGTGATGGTGGTGATGATGATGATGGTAATGATGATGGTAGTGGTGGTGTGATGACAGTGATGATGATGATAATGTTGGTGGTGATGGTGCTGATGGTGGTGGTAGTGGTGGTCGTGATGATGGTGATGATGATGGTGGTGATGGTGATGGTGGTGCTGGTGGTGCTGGTGGTGCTGATGATAGTGATGATGTTGAGGATGGTGGTGATGGTGATGATGGTGGTGATGGTGGTGGTGGTGATGGTGGTAATGATGGTAATGATGGTAGTGGTGGTGGTGTGATGACAGTGGTGATGATAATGTTGATGGTGATGGTGCTGATGGTGGTGGTAGTGGTGGTGGTAATGATGGTGATGATGATGGTGGTGATGGTGGTAGTGGTGGTATGATGACAGTGATGATGTTGAGGATGGTGGTGATGGTGATGATGGTGGTGATGATGGTGGTGATGACGGTGATGACGATGATGATGATGATGATGTTGCTGATGGTGGTGGTGGTGGTGGTGGTGAAGAGGAGGAGGAGGATAGTGAGGATGATGATGGTAGTGGTGATGATGCTGATGATGGCAAGGCTGATGACAACTCTGGTAGTGGTGATGATAGTGTAATGATAATGGTGGTGATGACAGTGATGATGACCATCGTGACAGGAACAGCTGACATTGGCTGATGATTTACTCTGGGCCAGGCACTGTGTGAAGCACTTTACACACAGGACCCATTTAATCTTCACACCAGTTCCAGTTGGAATTAGTACACTCATCTTCCCCATTTTGCAGAAGAGAAAACTAAAGCACAGAAAGACTCAGTATCGTGCCCAGGGACACACAGCTGAAAATGAACGAAGCTGAGTCTCCAGCCAGGCCATCCAACCTCCGAGCGTGTATGCTAACCCGTGACCTTGGCTCCTCCGAGTAGAACTGGTCAAACAGGAGACTGGAGGTGGGGCCATTGGACCTGGTCTACCCTCACACATGTTGCTGGTGGATGGAAACTTTCCATGCATTCCCAAAAGGTTCCACATTCCCACCATGAGAAAGGGTTAATGTCTTCAACTCAAAGCCTGGTTGGGGTGGGAGAGAGATCTAAGGAGGCAGTGGCCAGGGAGGGGGCAAAGAGTGGGTGGGAGCAGCAGCTTTACTCCCAGGCTTATCTGGACTTAGCTCCCAGAGCTACAGTGTGGCTTCAGGGTGATGCTGGGCAAGTCCATGTCCTCCTCTGCAACACGGAGCTGGGACCGGGCCTGAAGTAATAACTGAGACAGGGACTAAATGGAACAGGGTACATCAAGTCTTTGTGCAGTGCCTGGCCCACGGTCAGCAATCAGACACACACCATTAGTTTATGTATTCCCCTTCTTATTACTGATGACTTTCCAGGACTCACTCTGCTTTCTTCTCAGTATTTTTTTGCTGGAGGAAACCAGCCCCTGCTGATATGATAAACACCAGCTCACACTTTGGGAGAAAATGATGATTGATGCGAGAGGCCCATGATTAAAATTCTGCAAAGATGACAGCTCCCAGCAAGGGCTGATGAGAGCCTCAGAAGCAGCCCACAGAAGGGCCACCCAGTGCGCTCTTTTAGTATTTTTATTTTGTAATTAACTTTTTTTAGAAACCCTTGTAGATTTCAGAAAGGTTGCAGACATAGTTCAGAGCTCCCGCACACCCTCCAGGCAGCTTTCCCTGCTGGTACCCCTCACCCGGCCACCGTGCATTTGTCGAAACACAGGAAAGAACACTGGTACCATGCTGTTGACTAAACCCCAGACTTCCTTCAGACTTCACCAGTTTTTTCCAGCAGCGCTGTTGCCGGACACCATCCAGCCTACTAGATTGTGTTCGGTCTTCCCATATTTTCCCAAAACACTTCGTGTATTAATTATATCCTACTTTTTCTGAACACACAAATAACACATGTTCCTTCGGAAGGCATTTCAACACGAGAGGAAGTTACCCAGTGGGAAAGTGAGTGCCAGCCTCAACGATGACTCTGTTAACAGTTTGTGGACATTCATCTTACTTCCCCTGCATGGTGCACATGCACATGCACGCACATACACACACACACATCTCATTTTATCACGAAGACCGTTCTTAATGACGCCTACCTCTCCCCAGTTACCTTTCGACTTTACAATATAACGCAGACAGCTCTCCATCTGAGTGCAGTGGCATTTAGCCTTTAAAAAGTCTCTTTCTTTCCTAAGGAAGCAATACATTGTCGAAGAGAGTTGAAATCTCACAGGAGCTTTCCCTTCCTCTCTCCAAAGACAACAAAAATAGAACCGTAAGATGAAGCTTGGTATGCATTCCATGCATCAGCACATACATACATCCATATGCGTACACGTACACGGAGGCGTGTACATTTCTGAGAAGAGAGTCACACCATACAGGCTGCACAGATTGCTTAGTTTTTAAAAATTAATTAACAATATGTTGGGTGCATCTTCCTATATCTGCATATTCCTTTTAACAGGCAGGTCATATTTCATCATGTGCATATATACACATGTATATATGATTATGATAATATAATAATGTATCTAACCAATCCCTGTTGACAGACACTCTGGGTTTTCCCATTTTCCCTTTTACAAACAATGTTGTCGTGGACTTTGTAAGCAAAAGGCATCTCTTCACATTTGCAGGAATGTTTCTTTAGGATGACATTTCTAGAAATAGTGTGTGCTGTCTTTACTAAGCTTGGCTTGGTAGACTGCCCCCCCAGACCTCCTCACATGAAGATAGCTGCGTGTTGCCCTCATGCCTTCCTCTGCTCTCCCTCTCTCCTTTCCAGATACTTTCATGGTGGAAGATGCGGTGGAAGCCATTGGGTTTGGAAAATTTCAATGGAAGCTGTCTGTTCTCACCGGCTTGGCTTGGGCAAGTATTCCCAGGGACGGTGACCTCATATTCGGTTTCTGGGAAACCTCGTTCTGCTCGACTGGCTTCTGGGGGCCACAAGGAAGGACATAGTTCCCTCCACATGGAGCCTTTGCTTGAATCAACAAAAGTTTATGTTCAATGATCCTTGGTGATCATGAAGATCTGCCCTTGGTGGGAGTTTGGGGGTAATTTGCGATTGCCCTCAAGGTGGATTTGAAGCTTCTGGCTAAATTCAGCGGTTCTCAACCATTTGGGACTCAGGGCTGCCATAGGATGATGATGTTGTCTTTGGAGCTCCCCCTAGATAAACATGAACCAATAAAAATGTACCTCCTGCTTCAAGAGGTTCGCGATCTCTTGTTAAAAATCCCCTAATCTACCTCTAGCAAGGAACACAGCTAGACCTTTAATACAACTGAAACTAACTTTTATGAATGCTGCAAGACAGTGACCAGATGACCCACTTTTTTTCAAATGGATCTCCAGTTTCCCTGCGTCATTGCCCACGCCCCTAATTTAAAAAGCCACCATCATTATCCATCACATTCCCACGCCCGTGCGGGTCTGCTTCTGGTCTCTCATTTCTGTCTCGTCTCATAAAGATAACATGATGTGTAATTACTGGGACTTCCTGGTATGTGTTAATATAGTAAAATGTTGTACTTATTAAATACACTGACAGTTCTGCCTGAGGTTTATAAACCAAAGATAAACCTGTCTTCCATTGAGTTAAAGAGAAAAGATCATTATCCCTCTACCTCTACAAAAAGTTTTTCTCAGATTTTAGAAATAGAATGTCTCCCCCACTTCATTTGGGGAATGCCCCTATTGTTTTATTTATTTATTTATTATTTTTAAAGATTTTATTTATTTATTTGACAGAGATCATAAGTAGGCAGAGAGGCAGAGAGAGAGAGGAGGAAGCAGGCTCCCCGCTGAGCAGAGAGCCTGATACGGGGCTCAATCCCAGGACCCTGAGATCTTGACCGGAGCCAAAGGCAGAGGCTTTAACCCACTGAGCCACCCAGGCGCCCCTTTATTTATTTTTTAAGATTATTTATTTTATTTATTTATTTGAGAGAGAGAGTGTGTGTGTGTGATCATGAACCGGGGGGAAGACTCCTTGCTGAGCGAGGAGCCCAACTCAGGGCTCCATCCCAGGACTCTTGAGATCATGACCTGAGCTGAAGGCAGATACTTAACCCACTGAGCCACCCAGGTGTCCCTGCCCCTATGGTTTGAAACGCAGAAACACACACAGAATATTAACTGCCTATTTGTCCGTTCCTGCATGGTACTCGTACTGTTTGAACTACCGGACCTTTCAGTGTTTTGATGTGCAGCAGGGCGCTCAGCAGACAGTAGAAGAGGGGGGTTCTGTATGCCCTCTCAGGGGTTATGGACTTGGCCGCAGCGGGCCCCAGCCCTGGGCAGATCCTGGCCTTACGATGTTTGCTTCCTCCCTGCAGATGGCCGACGCCATGGAAATGATGATCCTCAGCATCCTTGCCCCACAGCTGCACTGCGAGTGGAGACTCCCCAGTTGGCAGGTGGCGTTGCTGACCTCGGTAGGCAGCCCAGCAGCTCTCTCCTGGCGCACGCGCACACAGTCAGGACCTCCCCCCAGGGCGTTCTGTGGGGGTGTCTCCCTCTCTTTCTGCTGCCAAGGGCTCAGCAGGAAAGAATGAAGCCCCAGTTGGAAATCATGTGACCCCCCCCATGGGGCCCCACAACCTGGGGTCCCAGACATTCTGTGCAGTTGCTGGGAAGTTGGAATCCACCTGCTCATAAATCTCATAACCTCACTTGACAAATGGAGACGCCAGCACGAGCGTGATCTGAGGATTGAAACCACTCCGTTCCTGACCCATAGTAGATGTTTAATAAATGGTGGGGAGCGCTGCTCCCTGAATGAAGACTTGATGGAGAGTGAGGGAGAACCCTCAATATTTGTTAGGGGAGTCCAGCGCCAACCCTCTAAAAGGGAGAGGAATGGCGAGGCTGGAGAAGAGGGTAATAATAATGGTACAAAAGCTACTATTTCTTGAGCTCTTTCTGTGCAAAGGGCTTTACATATATTGCATGCAATCTATGCATAATATATCTTGTGCTCTTTAATCCTGACAACCCTAGGAGGTAGGTACTATTATTAAATGAGGAAAATGAGGCACAGAGAGATTAAGTCACTCATGAAGGTCACACAGCCTAGCTACTGGCAGAGTACAGTCATTGCTGGCCAGGAGCTCCCCCCAGAATGCTGTAACTGTTCTGGAATGGCCTTCAGCAACCAGGCCTGGTATTAGCAGTAAAGATGTGCAGCCCCATGGAAGGAGTTTTATAAACACATACTCCTACCTTTTGTGGTTTAGTCACCTGGATGTGTGTGTGTCCTTGAGCGAGGTGCTCTCTGCAAACGAGCAACAAAAATATACAGTGCCTAGCACGTGGTAGGGTTGTGTACTTGATACTTCTCTCTGTGTTCCTGATTCTCACTGATACCCCCGAAGCATACCGACAGGGCTGTGTTTTTGCAATGTGGAACCTTTCTTGGCTCTGACAATCATTTTGTTTGTAGCAAACAAACTGTTTACTGAGCACTTATTATGTTCCAGACTCTGTGCTAAGGGTTTGGCATACATATCTTTTTAGCCTTCTCAACCCTATGAGAGGTGCTCTTATCACTCCCATTTCCACAGATAGGGAAACGAAGGCTCAGAGAGGTGTGATGACTTGCCCAAGCTCACACAGCCCATCAGAGGCAGAGGCAGAATTGAAATCCAGGTCTGTTAAGACTCAGAGTCTCCATTCCTAGCCACTGCCCTGGACTACTTCCTTATGGCATAAAATTTGGACTCATGGGCTGGGTAAAGTTATGAAGTTTCATGGCCAAGCTTCTGTGGAAAAGTTAGAGCACAGCAGGAGTTGCTTTGCCTGTATAAGGTACATAAAGAGGATAAGAGAGACTCACACTATTGTCATAGGAAATACGGTGCAAGATTACCGTATTTACTGTGGTATAAACTAGTGTTCTGCTGTGCCTAGATCTCTCCCTCCAGGGAGGGAAAAATGGGACTGCGTGCTTGCGGGGAATGCTTAATTCTTCCAGGGTGCAGGGATATCCCTTAGTACGTGATTAAGACAACGCTTCACCCAAAGACACCAACCTTCAAACATTTTTGTTCTAGATTATCTAGAAAAGAATTTTATGAAAACTATGCAGGTGCCAGGACTCTCAGAGAATTCAAAATTAACATTAAATGTCTTTATTTTATTTTTATACTTTTTTGACATTACTTGTTCTTATTTTTTATTTTTTTAAAGTTTTATTTATTTAAGTCATCTCAACACCCAAAGTGGGACTCAAACTCACAATCCCGAGATCAAGAGTCACATGCTCCTCTGACTGAGCCACCTGGGTGCCCCAATGTTAAATGTTTTAAAATTGTACGTTGCAGATTCAAAGATTTCTGGCGTATTGACATATTTAAAAAATTGAGTAAAATTTCATATTACTTTTTAAAATGTGCCAAATGGAATTGAAATATTTATGTGATACCCACTGTCCCATTTTAAAATAACATGAATAAGGTCTTCAGAAGTATTTGGAAATTTTGCCTTGTCTTGTTTTCTTCTTGGACTGGCATTTCCATTCCATATCTCTATGTTTCATCATAGCAATGTTTTACTCTACTCGAAAGCATGCCATTTATCACCTGTCAGAATTTTCCGGGACAGAATACATAAATTTTAAATTATTGCTTTTTTTTAAAACGTTTATTTATTTATTTATTTGACAGAGAGAGAGAGATCACAATAGGGAGGCAGGCAAAGAGAGGAGGAAGCAGGCTCTCCGTGGAGCAGAGAGCCCGATGCAGGGCTCAATCCCAGGACCCTGGGATCATGACCTGAGCCGAAGGCAGAGGCTTTAACCCACTGAGCCACCCAGGCGCCCCTAAATTATTGCTTTTAATTTTCTGAACTCATAAGGCTCTTCAGTGTTGACATTTTTCTCTTGCACTGAGTTATCATGATAGTTTTTAGTAATATGCAATAGATCAAAATGAGAAAGAATTACTTTTGATAGATAATAGTTAAACACAAGTGGTTTTTATCAGGAATCTACCTTGTAATGAGTGGTGTGCAGCATCTCCCAATTACATCTCATATTCTTGGATGAGGACTTTCTATTAAGGTGAGATAGGGCTTAGCAGCAATTCCTTCCTGTTTTTCATTTTTACTTCGTTTCATATAAAAAATGAGGGGGAACTGAAGGAGTTTTGTAATAACTCAATAAACTAATGCTCCTTTTTTTTTTTTCACCAACTTCCAAGTTATATGCTGAAGAGCACACAGCAACTGCTTATGAAAGATTATTTTTAGGGATCTAATTTGCTGACAGCTTGATTAGGCTCTCTTTCAATTCAGTTAAAAATACTAAAAAGGAATTGGAAGCATGATGACTCCCACAGTGATTTGTAACTTGTCACTGGTGTCCCTTTGGAGGTGTCCTAGAAGGTTTAACCTCGAAGCATTGCCCTGGGAGGTGGGGGCAGTGAGAAGCAGGAGGGGGTGATTGAGAAAGGAAGAGGGCAGGAAATAGGCAAGACCTCTAGCCTGTTCTCAGGAAAGAGTTTATATGGAAGTTATATAATGGAAGTTTATATGGAAGTTATATATGGAAGTTTATATGGAAATTAATTCTTTTAAAATTAGCCGTATCTGGTTGGAGCACCTGCCTATGTGTCACCTCCATTTGTAGCAGCTGCCCCATGACATGCCTGTGGTTTGGGGGGTCAGACAGCACCAGGCAGTGCCTTCACCTTTATGGACCTCAGTTGCCTTATCTGCAAAATGGAGATGATAATGGCACTTACCTCATAGGGCCACCGCGAGCATTAGGTAAGATGTGAGTACAAAGCGTTTAGCGCACTGTCCCTGCACTTGGAGAGGACAAGAAGAGGACACAGGGATGAAAGCTCCACTCAGCCTTCCTGGGTTTCAGACCTGGCTCTTACCCTGCCCCCCCCCTGGGGTACTGAACAGATTTCTTAACCCTCTGAGCCTCAGGCTCCCCATCTATAAAATGGGTATGAGAATTCAAACCTCATCGACCCTGTTTAATAATTAAGAAGGTGACAGTGAATTGCGGGGCACACCGTGAGTATTTCCTCTTACAAATAACTTACGGTTCTCATCCCAACCTTCTGTCTTCTGTTTCTCGCACCCTCCAAACTCTACCTTTGATCTTGTCTTAGCAACAGGGCAAGACCTTTCTTCGGTAGGGCGAGGAATTGGTAGGAGTCTAGTTCTATGGTTATCCTGCCCGATTCCTGCCCAGGTTGTACCGTTTACACCTGCGTGACCCTGGCCAAGGGACGTCCCCTCTGTGAGTCTCCGTTTCCTTGTCTGTCCCCTGGGCATAATGATATCACCCACCCCCACAGGATCGTCATGAGGCTTAACCAATAGCATGAAGCACACAGAACGGCATTTGCACCTTCACGGGATCCCAGCCAGTGCTGGCTCCGTGGTGTTCCTGGGCTGTGATAGCAGAGTTTCACATCGTTGTTCCTTTTTTTCTGGGATGCTCTGTGTCACTGTCTAACACACCCCGTCTTTCCATCCATAGGTAGTCTTTGTAGGCATGATGTCCAGCTCCACGCTCTGGGGAAACATCTCAGACCAGTACGGCAGGAAAACGGTAAGGCAACCTCACCTAAGTGCATGTCCTCTGGGTTCTCTTCATGCAGCAAAATGGTGCTGCTTAGCATTTGGGAGCCCCAATTAGCTCTGTCGAAATGCAATGAGAAGACATTGCTCTGAGGCTGTGGACCCTTGAAATCACACATGCCCAAGCATGTATGTTTCAGAATGCAGAAGATTCTATCGGTGCCCTTCCTGGTCGCCTTGGCACTCACCATTCCCTTACACGAGACTGGGGGCAGTCAGGGGCTGGTAGGTAAAGATGTCAACTTTCTTGCCCTAAATGAATCATCTCTCAATCCCAGCAGCATTGAGCTTCAGGGCCAACTGTGGGAACCTGTCTGCCTTCCCCACCCCTCCTGGGATCACCACCTAAATAAACTGTTTGTACTAGAATTCTTGTGTCAGGGTCTGCTTTGGGGGAAGCCCAGCCTCAGAGACGACATGAAATGGATTCATAAAGAAGGAAGAAGGAGGGAACTTACAGGTCTGGCATCGCATTGAGCTCTTACTGTTTTCTTTGTCACTTCATGGTCCCCTTTGTATTTTACGCTGCTCTTGCTTTGCTAGGCTGCCCCTGGGTTCTTTGAATGCTTCAGCAGGTGAAGCTACAGTCCTCCAAACTATAAACTTGGACCTTATGGGAGAAAAGATCTCTGGAGATCTAGACAAGCTCTACTTGGTTAAGTACCCTGCTTAGGACTAATTGTGCAATTCTGAGTGATCACACACCCTGACTACTTTATCGTTCTCTTTTCTGGACTCCCCTCCTCTGTCTGCAGTTTCTCTGAGGCAGGATGGTGTAGCTGTTTACATGCTGGGGCTCTGGAATCAGGTGGGTCTGGGTACAGTTGCGACCCTGCCACCTCTGGCTGTGTGACCTCGGGCAAGTGAATTGACCTCTCTGAGCATCAGTTTCCTCTTCTGTATAAAGAAAAAAATAAGAGAGTCTACAGTGGAGGGTTCATTGAGAGCCTGGGTGTGAACGGCTTTGTACAATGCCAGGCACAGAGTAGACACAGGACACATATGAGCTGGCATTGCAATGATAGCATTTCTGACAAGTTCCCAGGGAATGCTGATGCTGTTGGTCTGGGGCCATACTTTGAGAACTGACTTAAACTAGTGTAGAGATCTAAACAAACTTAGAATTTTGTTAGGAAGGAGGAAAGGAGGTATGGATGTTGAGGGGGTAACAGGTGGGGCCCACTGTAACCAGCATGCCATGGACTGAAAATAACACAGTGCCTTGTATGGCAGGCCCTGTACCAAGCATGATACACGCATTAGCTCACCCAAACCCCGGTACTGTTGTCGATCTGGTTCTACAGAAGGGGAAACTGAGGCACAGGGTGTGAGCACCTTGCCCAAGCCACAAGGTTTGTATGTCACAGAGCCAGGTCTCACTCCTTCTAAGTCTAAACTTTTGCCTTAACCATGATGCTACTGGCTTGAATCCATAGACACTCAACCAGTGTATGTTGGCTCAATGGATGGATGGATGGATGGATGGATGATGGTTGAACAGTGCAGTCCTGCTGCAGCCCCTCCCACTGTGGCTGGACAGGAAACACATGGGCCAGCAGGCACCTGGGAGACATTGTCTTATAAAACCACCAAGAAGTGGCTGGGGCAGGATCAGAGGTGACCATACTGGGAAACCAGCTACAGCCATTGTAACACAGGGGCTCTTGGTAGAGGCTGGGGAGGTCAGTTGGGAAGACCTCTCCAGGCCTCCCAAGGAGACTAGAACCTGGACGACTCTGGTTTTCAGGCCATAGCTCTCTAAACTCTGCCCATACACCTCCTCCCATACACTTGCTTTTTCTGGAGGGTGTAAGTCATTGCTTCAGCCGTTTTCTGGTTGGAAGATAGAGCAGAGCCAGAGGTGGAGAGAAGGAGGGAGGAAGGAAGGGAGGAAGGAAAGGATAGAGGGAGGGAGGATAAAAGGAAAGGAAGAAGACAGAAAGGAAGGAAAGAAGGAAAGATGGGAGGGAGGGAGAGAGAGAGGGGGGAAACACCTCTTAAAATAAAGCAGAGCAATTCTTGGGTGGCTTGAGCATTGAAAACTGTAGATATATGGCTAAGGCTGGAACTAACATTAGCCTTCGCAGTTTTAAAATAATTGAAGGAGAAAGCTCTTCTGAAGTCTTCACGTGGTCTCTTCCTGTTCAGACTGGGCACAGGGTGGAAGACTTGTCCCTCCGTCTCTGGCTAAAAATAATTTTTATTTACTTGTTCTTGTGGCAAACATCCATCTGCACACACAAAATATGCAGGAGCCCGTAACAAGGCACTTTACTGTGCCCCAAATCCTCTTACCCCATTGCTGAATCATGAAGCCATGAGGAATACAGGGGGGATTCAGGGAAACCATCTGCATTTGGAGCCTGGGTCTGCCACTGGGTGAGTAAAGCAAGTTACTCTCCCCTCTTGGGGCCTCAGTTATGTCGGGGGAGATTGGATTAGTAATAGCTGATAGTAACGGCTACCATTTATTGAGTTCCTGAAACCCAAAGGGCAAATGGGTTTGTCGTCCGTTGTGTCTGTTCTAATCATTCTGTAGGGGATGCCAGACACATGGATTGGAGGAGTGGGAAGGCTCAGTGGGATGGTGCCGTGATCGATCAGTGATGTCTGCCAGGGGCAGGAGGGCGGCCAGGTGAGTGCAGTAAACCCCATAGGGAAGCTGGCTGTGCCTGTTTTGCTCCCTGAGGTGGCCCTGGGCTCCTGGCAGAGGACCTGCCTTTTAGGAGACACTCCATAAATATTTCTCGAGTGGCTGAACTCAATAGATGAAAATCAGACCTCCTTGTTGCCACTTTCAGCTGCTCTCTCATCCTCTCCAGACCAGCAAGGGGACTTTACTGATGAGTGTTCTCTGTTTACTGAGAAGCCCCAAAAGTTTGCTAGCTTATGATCCTGACATCCCTTGGAAGAGCGTGATCATTCTGCCACTAAGGTCAGTCATGCCTACCCTGTTCCCAGGAGGGAGCCCTATAGAATGTAGATGTCTTCGTTTTATGATGAGGAGAAAACTATAGCTCAGATTTTAAAAAGATTCCTAGACGGGTTTTCAGTAACTCCATTTACTGAATCTTGTGAGTTCTGAACACATTTTGGCAACTTCTAGAACAGTAGTTCTCACTGGAGGAGGGAGTGGGCAGATTTTTGTCTCCCCATTCCTCCAAGGGGACACTCAGCAATGTCTGGAGATGTTTTTTTTTGGTTGTCGCAATGGAGGGGAGGCATGCTCCTGGCATCTAGTGAGTCAGATTCTGCTCAATTTCCAAAAAGTCCACAGGACTGTCCAAAGTATAAAGGGCACCAGGGTTGAGAAACCAGGCTGCAGAGTGAAGGCACAGGTGATGCCAATTTGTACAATAATGGAGAGTTCATTCTGTAGCATCTGATTTTGTCACCTGGGACTGCTCCACCCTGATTTCCTATTTACCTCCAGTGCTCATTTGGACAAATATTAACATGCCATCCCTGTGAAAGCATGAGCTCTGGGGTCAGACTGTTAAGGTTCCTCCTCAGACAGGCTGCATGACCCTGAACAAGTTACTCAACCTCTCTGTCCCTCAGTTCCCTCATCTGTTAGTAGGATAATAATATTCTCCCTTCCACAGGGGTGTTCTGGAATCGATGGGCCTTTGCACAGAAAGCTCTTGGCCCAGAGGAAGTGATTCATAAATGCTCATTATTGTTTCTATCATTTGCCAAGCTCATGACAATAATTTGGAAATGCCAGTGTTGAAATGCAGGTGTGTCTGGCTGCCGAGTCTGCAGTCCGTGGCTGTTGGGAGACGTAACTGAATTGTCCCCCCGATTTCAGCTGAGCAATTCGACATTCATCCATTCCCAACGGAGGAAGCCTGAGAGGATGCCTATACAGTGGTCCTCTAGCTCTCCTGACCGGAGAGAGGAGAAAGCAGTGAAAGCCCCCAGACTGCAGGGCCCCCTCTCCCTGCATGGAATTCTGGCCCAGCCCCAGGGAGGATGGATCAGGTTCTAATTATATGGCTTCTGTAGAACTCCTCCAGAAACAGAGGGTGAGCCGGGCAGCTGGCGAGCTTTAGCAAGCTAAGCAAGCCAAGAATCTCCTCCTAGCTCCTTGATCTGCCAGCTGGGAGGCTTCTGGGAGGGCCTCTGCTGCATGACTTTGCAAGGGACTCACCTAAGTGGTTATAACGCTCTGGGCCACTTTGATTTCTACAGAAGTTTCTGCACCCTGAAGGCTTATGGCAACCTCACAAAGGAAGGGCAGCTGTGGGTGTGTGGCCTTGCTGGGATGAAAATTCTCCATCCCCTCTGTCGATCGAGGGAAACTTAAGCAAGTTGTTTCACTGCTCTGAGCCTCAGTTTCTCCATCTGTAAAATTGGATTGACAAGAGCAATAGTTCAGAGGGTTGCAGGGAGAGTTATATGAGAAATGGAGGTAATGCGCTTAGAGTAGTATTTACTGATGCGTGGTTAGCCCATGATCAATGGTAACTATTATTGGCTGTGACTCAAAGAAGAAACATTTCAGAATATGATCAGGTCACTAGCTATTCCAAAGGCTATGGGTCTCTGTTATCTTTTGGGAGGGAAAAGGAGATGGCTGGCAGGCAACAGGCCTTTCCTCTCAATATTTTGAAGATCCCCGGACCTCCTTGTCCCATGACTTTTCCTTGTCCTGGGCATGACTGGAGGACACCAGGCATGAGTCTTCAGCCTTCCAGAACTGAGCAATGCTTATGATGATGACATCATCAGCTCCTTTTGGAGGCTGCAGACCTGGCGCCCAAGTGGTGGCAAGACCCTCAGCTTGGAGCAGAAGCCTGAAGGCTTTCCAGGCTACAGGTTGTGAACCAGTGAGCCATGAACTGAACATGCTCTACAGATGTGTTTTATTTAACCCATGCTATGCTGTACAGGATTTTGAATCAGCTGCCTCTGCTTCAAAAATGTATTTGGCATAAACAAAAATGTATTTGGCATAAAAATAAACATTTGTGGCTTTTTTTTTTTTTTAAATTCGGCTACCTGGCAACCCGGGGTCCACATTCTGCGATGGCAACTTTTGGCTAGAGCTGAGTAGAGACTGACAAGACAGGCCGAGTTCTCTTGCAGTCACCTGTACCCACCAGTCCTTGCTGCACGACACCGTCAAGTATGCTCTCTGTCAGAGGCAACTGGAACCATCAAAGGCCCAGGAGGAGAGGAGTGGCTCATTCAGAGTACGGCACTCAGGGTTGGAAGTTCTGACCCCCGGTTTGACTCTGCTGATCCTAGACAAACCTCTCAACTATTTTGACCCTCACTGTGCTGATTTGTGAAGTAGGAGTGGAAATAGAAGCTTCTTTCCACAGGAGGCTGTGAGGACCCAGTATAATGATGGGGCAGTGATTTATAAAACAGGAATGAAAGGTCCCTGAAGTCAGAGACTATGGCTGTCATCTTCCCTGCTATAGCCCAAGACAAAGTCCAGTGTTTAGCAAACAGCAGGCACTCAATGTATGCATGGCCAAGGGATGAATGAATGAATAATAGCATCTTGACTGCCAGGCATGTGACAGGTGCTCAATACATGCATAGTGAACAAATGACTGAATGAGTGATGCATATCATTTGTTTAAGCAGGTGTCTGATACATGCATATTGAATGAATGAATAATACATAATATTATTTCCAGTGTCTGACATACAGCAGGGACTTGATATATGTTTACTATTAAATGAATAATTGAGTGAGCAGTTTTTAATGAGTGCATAATGTCTAGAGCCTGAAATACAGGGAATGCTCAGTAAATGAATATGGAAGGAAGAAATGGAGAAAGGAAGAGAAGGTAGGAGGGAGAAGGGGCCAACAATCTGAAAGGCAGGACTGATGTTAGGCGGAATGACAAGTGTGATTAATGAAAAGCTCAAAAGCCCAGGAGACATTTCTGCAGAGTCCCAAGCAGTGCTTGGATGGGGCTTGCTATAGTACCCATGCCATGATGATACTCACCAATGGTTGCTGAGTCCACACTTCCTGGCCAGCTGGAAAGCCCCAGTATCAGCAGACAAATGCAGAGCCAGCTGCGGCCTGCAGTGACCCTACAGAATAGGTGACAACCAGGTCTTTTCTGCCTGGCATAGGGTCATGTGAGAACCCCAGTGGGATACCACAGCTCCCAGGCAGTCCCTGGAGGGAGGCTTAGCTCCAGGCACCAGTCTGGGGGCCCTCTTCTCTAGCCTCTCCTCTCCTGCTCTGTTTTCCCTCTCTTCATTTTCTCTACTGCTAATGATGTCTTTTTTTTTTTTTAAGATTGTGTTTATTTATTTGAGAGAGAGAGAGTGAGCGAGAGAGAGAAGGAGCAGGGGGAGGGGTAGAGGGAGAGGGAGAAGCAGACTCCCCACTGAGCAGAGAGCCTGACCTGGGGCTCCATACTGGGACGCCAGGATCATGATGGGAGCCAAAGGCAGACGCTTAACCGACTGAGCCCCCCCAGGTGCCACCCCAATAATATCCTATTTCTGATTCAAGGCTCCTTGGGTTCCAAGGAAGCAAACCCCTCTAAGTTAGCTTAAACCAAAAGAAGAGAAGTAAGTATATGTGTGGCAAGTTACTAATTTCATAGTTGTGTATTTTAGGGTTGCAGAAATGTTGCTTTATTATTGTTGCAATAGATCCAGAGCACCCTAGCCTTTAATAATTCCTATCCTACCTGTTTTGTTATGTACTTAATATCTATCTTTATACCCATTTCATTAAACAAAACAAAACAAAACAGGGCACCTGGGGGGCTCAGTTGGTTGAGTGGCCAACTCTTGATTTCAGCTCAGGTCATGATCTCAGAGTCCTGAGATCAAGCCCCACAACTGACAAGTGGAGTCTGCTTGAGATCCTCTCTCTTCCTCTCCCTCTGCCCCTTGCCCCACTCCCCCATGCCCTGTCTCTGAAATAAATAAATAGAATCTTTAAAAAAAGAGAGAGAGAGAGACCTCAAATGCTTGTTTTTGAAAAAGGAAACTTTATAGAGCCTTAAATAGGAAATCAGTAGCAATTGCCCTAATTAGAAAATATCTGCAAAAATAAATACAATGAAAATAAGACAATGTTACTAATTCTAGTTGGTCGCGGTTGCTCCCATGCCCTGTTTGTTAAAAAGAGAAATCAATGGGTGTTTAAAAAGGTGTTAAAGACAGACTAGCTCCACATAGATACTTTCTTGGAGATAATCAGAATAATGATTGAAATAAAAAAGCAATCACTTTCTTGCAAGCTGATGCAAGTTATTTAAAATATTCCCTCTCCCACTTAAAAACATTTTCCAAAAGACTGGGGACCTCCATATTTCCTCTCTAGTCCCTTTTAATTCATTTTAAATTTTTTAAAGCTTTCTTAAGTAATCTCTACACCCAGCATGGGGCTCGAACTCATAACCCTGAGATGAAGAGTTGCATGCTCTTCCAACTGAGCCAGCCAGGTGCCCCAGTTCATTGTCATTTTAAAGCTAAAATCAGGGTGCTTCACACTTTCCTTCTGAATTGTCCCCAGGGGGACAGGAGAGTGAGCTCCAGGTTGGATCTGGGAGAATTACTGCAGGAAGAGATCTGCCCAGACACCATGTTGCTGGTCTAAAAATCCATGAAAGTTTGTGTTCTACTCCATAATATGTTTGGTGTTGGTTTTGATACAAAAATTACATTTTAAATTGCATTCACCCTTAATTTTTTCTCAGTCTCTAACACTGCAGGAATATGTGTGTTTTGTCTCACAGCATTGTGTCCCTGGTGGTTCTTAACCCATCAAACGCAATGTTCCTTTTACTTAGAAATTGTAATGAAAACTCTTAATAATGCCCCTTAATTATCCAGGAGTAATTTCAAAACTAAACTAAAGTAGCCACTCACATAATCTCCAAAAGAATCCAGGTATAAAAAAAATAATAATAAAATAAATCAGGTAGAATGCCCCAAGTATGATGTGTTGGAGAATTTTTTTAAAGGAGGCAATTAATTAAATAAGGGTTATTTTCAATATGCAAATATGCATGCACAATTGCCTAGATAATCAAAGGAAGTGGTTAATGTTTGTCCCTGATTATAAATAAGCTTGTAGGGACGCCTAGGTGGCTCAGTTGGTTGGACGACTGCCTTTGGCTCAGGTCATGATCCCGGAGTTCCGGGATCGAGTCCCGCATTGGGCTCCCAGCTCCACGGGGAGTCTGCTTCTCCCTCTGACCTTCTCCTCACTCATGATCTCTCTCACTGTCTCGCTCTCAAATAAATAAATAAAATCTAAAACTAAATGAATAAATAAATAAGCTTGTATTTAACTGAATTTTATTGATTTTTTTTCTTTATATTTGACATTTTGAAATAGGATTAGATCAGTCTGTTCATGGATAACACATGGAAACCCAGTGACTGTGTACAGATACTCCGTGACTCAAATACCACATGTAGTGTTGAATTTCACAGCATGGATTTCTGAAATAATGAACAATTTTGTGAAGTTCCAGATAAAACCACAACAGACGTCCTTTGATTTACCTACAAGTTGCATCCCTGCAAAATTAAGTGTATATTCAAACTATGTCCCTCCCCCAAATCTTATTTCTACATAAAACAGAGTGAAGGTCAAGGTGCAGATAATCCTGGTTTTCACCTGCATGACAGTCAAGTAGAATGTTCCATTTGAGATGGTACAGGATGCAAGACAAGTCTTTGTTGAGTCTCGTGCCCTGTCGGGCAACTAACATCTCAGGGCCCTAGGTACTAAATGCCGGTCATTGGGGATGACCAAGAATGTCCCATAATTCTCCCACACCACCAGCCCCAGGGGTTGGCACCATCACATAGAGAATCCCTGGTATTCCCTTGGCTGTGTGGACCACTGTTGAGCATGACCCCATTGATGGCTTTCAACAGGTTCAGGGCCATGTGGTCTGGAGGTGCTGAGAAGCCCTGTGACTTGGTGTCTTCCTCCTCTGCAGGGGCTGAAGATCAGCGTGCTCTGGACTCTGTACTACGGCATCCTCAGTGCTTTCGCACCTGTGTACAGCTGGATCCTGGTGCTCCGAGGCCTGGTGGGCTTCGGGATCGGCGGGGTCCCCCAGTCGTAAGTAAACGCCCAGCTCTGGCCATCCAGCAAGACAGCCAGTCAGCTATGTTCATGATCTTGGGCCGGATGCGGAGATGGTGCACTAGGGCTTCTGGGGTCAAGGAGGTAGCCAGAGAGGAGTACCATTATCAGTATTGTAATGATTGACGATGCAAAAGCCACACAGTAGGGGCACGTGGCTGGCTCAGTCAGTGGAGCGTGGGACTCTCCATCTCGGGGTTGTAAGTTTGAGCCCCACGTTGGGTGTAGAGATTACTTAAACATAAAATCCCAAGGGGCACCTGGGTGGCTCAGTCTGTTAGGCATCTGACTTTTGCTTTTTGGCTAGGGTTGTGATCTCAGGGGCCTGGAATCGAGCCCCGTATTGGGCTCCACGTTCAGTATAGATTCTGCTTGGGATTCTTTTTCACTCTGTTCCTCCTGCTCCTGCTCTCTCTCTCCACCCCCCCTCAAATAAATACATAAATATTTTTTAAAAATCTGTTAAAAAATGCAGTGTAATAGCTGGAAGGTCATAAATGTGAAATAATCATAAAAATGATAGATTTAGCATTGACTAGGCATTTCTCTGGGACACATCGCAGCAGCTCTGGGAGGTACGTGTTTATCAAGTGATCGCAATCTCCATTTTATAGTTGAAACCAAGACGCAGTGGGGTGCGAAGTGGAATTAAGAACCCGAGTCTGTCTGCCTACAGCATCCACGTTCTTAACCATCACAAGGCGTCTTACCCCCCTTTAACCTAAGCTCAAAGTGGGGTGGGCCTAACCATATGCAAACTGAGTGTTAGTTTGTTGGTGCTGTTCTTAAGGTACTGAGAGAAGTTGCAGGAAGAAGTTACCCTGTCCTGGGAGATGGGCAGACAATGGCATGTGGGCTATATCCAACCTGCTGAGTCGTTTTATAAAGTTTTATTGGAATATAGCCACATCCATCATTATCACGTGAACTATGCTCATTATCATATACAGCAACAGAGTTGAATAGTCTCAACAGAGACAAAATTTACTATCCAGCCCCTTGTAGAAAAGGTGCATTGACCCCAACCTAGAGGATGACGATGGCCAATATTTAGTGTTTACTAAGAAGCAGGTACTTTTCTAAACAGTTTACCAGACTAATTCCTTAATCCCTCCAAAATTTCCTAGGTAAATTCTATTGTTCATCCCATTTCACAGATACAGAAACTGAAGCACAGAAAGGGAAAGTGACTTGCCCCAGGTGATACAGACAGGAAGAGGCAGAGCCAGAATCTAAACTCAGACCCTCTAACTCCAGAGCCTAGGCTCTAACCATTGCATTATACTGCCTTTTTATTAAGGATTGGTAAAGAGTCAAAGGCAGATTGGGAATGATGTAGGATATCTCATAGGAAGTGATCTGAATGAAAAGAGGGATGCATAGCTGAGTCCAAGGAAGGCTAAGGATCCATTCTGGTTGGTTTGTTGGGGTGGGATATGTGAGAACTGAAAGCTGGGGTTGGACGGGTAGACCAGGGCAAGCTTCCTAGAGGTTTTTAATGCCAGGCCAAAGGGATTGCCCACAGGCACTGGGGAGCCACTGAGAGTTCTTGAGCAAGGGAAGTATTTTAGAAGTAGTCATCCGGCAACGGTGGGTAGGATGGGCTGAAGGTAAGGAATAATAATTCCTGTTGCAATGATTTAGGGAAATTTCCCACAAGGACTGGTTTATTCATTTATTCAGCCAATATTTCTTGAGTGCCTACTATGGCACTGGCCTAGTACTAGATGTTGGGGATGTAGCAAGCAGTGAGCAAGACAGATGTGGTCCCTGTTATAGGTGGGGATCTCGGAAAACAGAATGTGAGTTGGAGATGAGTGTGCAAGTGATTATCAAGATCAGTACTGGCAAGGGAGTGAGTAAAGCTTGAATGGGCAGAGGGAGGTGTTGAGCACAGCTGACTCTGTAGGAGTTCCAGAGCTAGGATGGTTTTTTAGAGTTGTTCCAAAATGAGCCATGGGGGCTGGACTTTTGTACCTTCACATCAACCCCATTGGACATGGGCTGCCCTTAAGGAGGGAGCATGACCTTGGGCAAGGCAGTTGCTTTTGCTCAAGGCCAGGAACCCAATTCTGAGCTCTTAGCAGGTAACATTCCTGGTCATTCCAGAGGGACTGTGTACTTCAGTCCTGAAGGATGAGTCCAGGTGGTACATCACAGGACCCTCCACGGTCTACTCTCTGCACGTCTTGGATCCCCTTTCTTCATGTAATAAACCCATCCCATCTGGGAACAGTTTCTCCAGGATTCCCCTTGATCTTTTCCCTGAAAAGATTTAAAAGAGGATGGCTACTGGAATAAACTAAAGTCCCTGTTATTGCTGCTGGCCTCCAGGCTACCCCTGAGGCCCAGTATCTCCCTCTCTTGCTACTCATTCTACGTTCCCATCACCTCTGGCCAGCACTTCTACAATCGAGATGGTTTACCTGGTGGGATGATCCAGACCCCATGCCTGAGTCACTGTGTCCTTCCCAGGCTGTAGCTGCTGCTTGTCCATTTTAACACCAAAATTGGGCAGGGGGTTACTGAGAGATGTCCATTGCACCACCTGGGTGTCCCACTAGATGACAGCAGCCCCACCGCTTCCTGATGCTCAAGGTCAACTCTTCAGACAGAATGCTGACTCTCTTTCTTGAGAGGAACCCAAAGTTACTAAGTGGGAAACTTTGCCTAAAGTCTAATGGGATTACTTTTTTTTTTTAGATTTTATTTATTTATTTGACAGACAGAGATCACAAGCAGACAGAGAGAGAGGAGAAAGCAGGCTCCCTGCCGAGCAGAGAGCCCGATGCAGGGCTCCATCCCAGGACCCTGAGATCATGACCTGAGCCGAAGGCAGAGGCTTTAACCCACTAAGCCACCCAGGTGCCCCGTCTAATGGGATTCTTGCAAGGGAAGCATGCCCTGAGGGAAGCATACCCTCTCTGGGAACCGGGACCTCTAAGCCCACAGGTGGTGGAAGTACAAATTCCTCCTTCAACCCTGTGACTTCTGAACAATGTATTCCTTCTACACTGCACAATATGATAAGCACTGATTTAAGGGTGTATTGTGTCCTGGAAGACAGTATCCCATCCTCACAGAGCATCATCTCCAAGCTGATGCCTCCGTGCCACCTCCAAGAGGCTGTTCCATTCCTCTGTCCGGCCAGCAGCTGCAAGGTACCATAAGATATGATAGGACCAGTGGATTCCATGGTCCTATACCCACTGCTGCTTCCCCTTTGTTATGTATCGGCTCCCTTGGTCCCAAGCACTGAATGTGGGATTCTGTGTCAGTAAGTCAAACACTGAAAAGCCCTCAGATAGTGGTGCTGGGTGGGGCCCCAGGGGCAGGAAAGGCAAACTGATACCCAGGATATGTGCCAGTGCCTTCAAGATGAGTCACTTTTCCTTCCACAATGGAAGGATGTCCAGTATAAATAATTCGCCACCACGTGACATGGGATGGCTCCATCCTGGGGGCTCAGCGTTGGCCTCTGTTGGTGGCAGATGAGCTTTGGTGCATGAAGATCTGGCCCAATTGCCTCTCGTGGGTCAACAGTCCACCGGCTGGCTTCTTGAGCCTGTTGAGTGTTACGGGTGGGGAAGACCAGGAAAGGGCAGCTAGAAGGGTAAGGATAATACTGAAGTAATGTGACTTGGTCATGACTACCAAATTCAAGTCCTGACTCAGTCACATAACAGCTGTGTGCCCTTAGGTGAGTCACTAAACCTTTCTGTGCTTCAGTTTCTTTGTCTCTAAAATGGGGATAATAGCATACCTACGTCATGGGGTCACTCAGGATATTACATGACAACACATGTGAAGTGCCCGGGATAGTGCCTGGCAGAGTGCTCAGGGAACCTTAGCACGTGTCGGGTCTGCCAAAGGCCGTGAAACTCAGGTGTCAGTGTGATGGATGTTGGACTCCGTGGGTAATTACGGAAAGAGTAAATGGGGACGGGAGATGTAAACACATGGAGTGAACACGGGAACAAATCCCCAGACTCTTTCTGCCACTTAGAGGCTGGAAGAGCACTGAGTGGCTCTCAGTTCTCCCCAGTCCTTCCTTCCCTATTCATTATCGATCCCTCCAGGGCTCTGTGGAGTAGACATCTGACATACACTCCTGGACCTAAGATGGGCTTAAAAACCACTGGAGCTTGAGGCAGAAGCCATTAAGCCAAGCCCATAAATCTGGGCTGGCAGGAGCTCGGGGCCAATGTCCTCCACATCTGGACCAACTCCAGGAATTCCTGTGGACACAGCCACTGTCCCATTCATGGGCCACTCATTGACTAGAGAACAGTTTTCCTCTAGGGGCTAGAAGGAAGGCACTCACAAAAGTACCCATTAAATTCCTTTCCCAGGGAAATGAGAGCAGAACCAGCCTCCAAAGAGCTACCTGGATTTTCCTCCCACGAGAGGGAAGGGAAAGGAACTACATATCCAGAATGTCCAGTGATTCTTGTCTGAAATGGGGGGAATGAGAAGAACTACTTTCCATTTCTTCTTCTCCACAGTGTCTGAAAATGTCATCAAAGGTATAAGAAATAGAATAGATCTATGACAGTGCTGGGGAACAAGAAAACAGTGCCATCGGCCAACCAGAAATTTTGAGGAACCTCTGGAAGATTGTAGGCAGATGGGATTCCAAAGGCAGAGTAACCGGAAGAGAGAACACCCACCTCCTAAACCTGCAAAGGGGAGAGATCATCGGGGAGAGAGGACAGGACACCAGGGGAATAAAATTAAGAACACAGAGCAGCTGGGAGGGCCTTTGCCCCTTGCTCATCTGTCATGAGGGTCCTCAGCTTGCCTGCCTGCTCCCTACCTCCACCTCCCAAACACCATGCCGCCCCACTTAGTTTTACTTTAGCCCAGCCCAGCTCTTCTGCTTGTTTATGGAGCTATTGTCCACATGGCCATTTTAAAACTCTCCAAACTTCAAGACACAAGTATTATCACCCGCATTTTACAGATAAGAAAACTGGGGTTTTGAAGATTATGTAACATGCCCAAGTCCACATAGCTAACAAAGGGCAGAGCTAAGTTTCAAACATCACTTGACCCTATAAACATTTTCTCTTGAATACTCCACTCTATAGCTCTTTTGTCCATGAGGAGAGCAGGTAAAAACAAACAAAATTACAGAAGAAATATTTAGCCACCCGAGAGAGCCATTGGCTTCCCAGAACTTCCACTCCAGCCATTTATGTAAAAATAATCATGGTTTAATTATGCAATGTTCTTAACTAGTTACAAAAATGGCTCCCTTAAGTTCATTATTTGGAAACATTGAGTTGAAGATTTTTTTTTTTAGTTGAAGATATTTTTACGTAATTAAATGCAACCAAGAGTTTCCATTCATTTAGGCTTTGCACCACCTCAAAAAACCAAATGAGTAAGACTTTGCTGTGTAATTTTTAAAAGTGAAACAAGCAAGAAGTTCTTATCATGAATTTTTAGTATAAATCAAATTATATTACTTAAAATTGAAAACGGTTAAAATTAAATTAAAAACTGTTTCTCTTTCAGTTTTATCCATGTGTAACTGACATCAGAATTCAAGGTATAGAGCATAATGACTTGACTTACCTATCTTGCAAAATGATCATCTCAATAAGTTTAGTTAATGCACATTATCTTGTCTATAAACTATATTATTAATAAAGAGCCCGTCCCTCAGCCCTGATCTGTGCTTTTCTATGTGCTTCCTTCTATCCCCCTTTTTGTAATTTTTTAAAAGATTTTCCTTTAAGTCATCTCTACACCCAATATGGGGCTTGAACTCACAACCCCGAGATCAAGAGTCATGTACTCTACTGACTGACCCAGTCAGGTGCCCCATCCCTGCTTTTCTTCTTTCCTTTATTTCTTCCCCTGAAGTGGGTGTTTATAATGGTCCTTGGTGACAACAGCTGTAACTTTAAGAGTGATGCTGATCATGTCCATTGAGTGCTTACCAAGTGGCAGGCACTATGCTAAGTGCTCTCTTCCCCCTACCTCATCTTGTTCACTGACAACCCTATCAACCCCAACTTATAGAAGAGAAAACTGAGGCTCAAAGATCGTTAAGTGGCTTGCTTAAGGCCAGATGGTTATAAAATGGAGCATGGAATTACCTCTTGCTTTGTAACAAACCATCCCAACATTTATGGCTTAACAACAATTTATTGAACTCCTGGTTCTGCAGTTGGGCAGTTTGGTTGTTCTGGGCTCAGCAGGGCTTGCTTGTGTGTTTCCAGTCAACTGGTGAATTGGATGGGGGCTGGCTGGCATGGCCACAGCTGACTCATCTATGCTCTCCATAAGCCTTTCAAACTCCAGCTGGCTAGCCTGGGCACCTGGGCACCTGGGCAGAGGGTCCAAGTGAGCAAGCAAAAGCCAAGAACATCTTGAGACCCAAGCTTGGGATGGGCACAATATCACGTTTGCAACATTCTGTTGAACAAGGGCAAGTCGCAAGGCCCAGATTCAAGGGATGGGGACATAGACTTTGCATGGAGTAACCTGCAAGGAAGCAAGACACAGGGAAGGAAAATAGTGGGGCACCTGATGCAAACCACCTACCACATGGAGAAACCGGTTTCAAATCCACACCCATCTAATGCCAAAGCTCTTACATTTGAACAGATGTCATGAAAAGATTCTGAGCTTATGAAGTCAGAAAGTCCTGGTAAATCGGTAATGTTCACTGGGTCCCTGGTACTGATTGGAAGATGATTCTGGGAATGTAGAACTGGAGGTTCTGAGCAGTTTCTGTTCCCTTTAATTAAGACAGGAAAGAGGAGCATGTTTAGGATGCCAAGTAATTACCTTTTCTGTCTATGAAGGAGAGTCAAGAGGGAAGAGACTTTAACTCAAGCAAAAAAAAATAGAAGTAATTTAATTTTTATCATTGTAAGTAATACATTTTTGTTTTAGAAAATGTGGAGGGGTGCCTGAGTGGCTCAGTGGGTGAAGCCTCTGCCTTTGGCTCAGGTCATGATCTCAGGGTTCTAGGATCGAGCCCCTCATTGGGCTCTCCTCAGCAGAGAGCCTGCTTCCTCCTCTCTCTCTGCCTGTCGCTCTGCCTACTTGTGATCTCTCTCTCTGTGTCAGATAAATAAATAAAATCTTTTTTAAAAAAGAAAGAAAATATAGAAAATGCAGATAAGCATAAAAAAATGATCATTGCCTCTAGTTACAAAATAGACACAAAATACGTGTAAAGAGACATGGTGGCACCAAGGCATTTTGTTTATTGTTTTTGATGGAGGGTACTGAATATTTCAGCAAAAATGGCCCCTGGCTAAGCGATGAGCTGGAACCCCACCCTAACTGGCACCCTGCCTGTGTGTTAGCCACGTTTCAAGACTAAGACTCCAGGTAGCTGCCTATCTGTTCCACCTCGAAACCTCCTCAGAAGATTCTCCTGATTGGCATCTAGGTAGATCTTGCTCACAGACCCGCCCGTGGCACCGCGCTCTCCCCTCCAGACCAAGCAGAAATGCCAAATGGAGATCACAGGTCACTTCTTTCCAAGCACGTGATTCAGATGGCAAATCTCGAATTGCCAAGTGCTGTAAATGTGATTATCTTCAGCGGGAATTTATTGATGCCAGTCTCAACGGCTTCCTGACATTGCTACTTTCAGAGCTCATTCTTTTATTCTTCAGTGTGATTGTCATAATCACCGTACTTTGGATGAAGATCAAACAGCTCGTTTTCATAATGAACTGCTATAAATAATGGCCAAGTGGGGGGCACAACAACAAGAACAAGGAAAGGTTTCTTGTGGCAGAGGTGGCAAAAATAAGAAATTGAAAACAATCTAAGTATTAATCAACCGGGTGGCGGCAGTTTTAAAATAATGCCACTGGTCTACATATGTTAATATGGAAAGATCTCCAAACTGCCTTACTGAAAGCAGATCCTGAGACAGAGATGCTAGGGCAAGTAGTTTAGTCTGGGAGATCCTGTAGCACACATCTCCAGATTGTCCTGTTCAAGGGACGATGAAAATGTCATTTGTTGAGAGCTGCTCCTGGGAAGTTTAAATTCCTTGGCACTCCTGGTCTGCCACAGAGGTTGGCAGAGTAACCCTTAATAACCAGAGAATGCATTCAGGAGAGAGTTGCAGGTACTGACGATTGGAAACTGGGCAGGCATGCATGGAAGTGGCAAGAATTGGGACATTTGTATGGGTAGAATATGATCAGTGTGTGCTGCATGTGTTAGGAAGGAAGGAAGAAAGGGAGGGAGGGAGGGGCTAGGAAGGAAGGAAGAGGGAAGGAAGGGAAGGAGGGAGGGAGGCAGGAGGGAAGGGAGGGAGGGAAGGAAAGAGGGAGGACAGGAGGGAGAGATGAAGGGAAGAAGAGAAAAGGAAAGGGAAGGGAATAAAAAAGAAAGATATGTTGCTTAAGTTTATTTATTTATGTAGAGAAAGGCCTGGAAGTTTGCAAAGCAAACTCCTGGTTGTTATGGCTTTGGGGGAGTGGAATGGAAGTAGGTGCAATGGGGAAGAGGAAGAATTATCAGATACTCTGTATACTTGTATACTGCTTAATTGTTTTACAATGCAAATGTATTCAGGCACTACTTCTGTAACTAAAAAAGAAAAAAAGGAAAGAAGGCTGCATGTTATAGCTTCATTATAAAAAGAAACCCTTGCTGTCTAAGGACAGGCGTAACTTTGTCCTTAGAATCTGCCGCTGCACGTTTTTGCATGGTTAGTAGTTTAATTTGGTGGAGGAAAGGTAAACATGCTTCTCGTTTTATTATTGTTTTTATTACTGATTTTTAAAATAATATAAGCACAGCATTGGAGAATAGCATAACAGTGTCAAAGCAGTCGTCCGTGGCAATTGCTGTAATCTCTGTAGCCACACTATAATCTTGAGGCCCTTTCTCGGAGCCGAGTTAGTGACTTTCCTAATGGTTTTTGTTGAGAGAGCTACTTGTAGGCATGTGGACTAGAACAAGTGTTTTGGGAACAACTTTGGTATTATATATCAAAAGCTTTAAAACTGTGCATGCTCTTTGACACAAAGTCTACGTAACAGGAAACCACATGAAGCAAAGATGTCTTCAGCCTAAAGATGTTCATTGAAGTACTATTTATAATTGTGAAACCCATCCGAATAGGGAGGTAGTTGGTGGTCTACAAAACGTAGACAGATCTGGGTTTTAATTCTGGCTCTTTTAATACTAACTTACTAGCTGAGGGTTCCTGGTCAACTAATAATTTATCTGACATAGATAGATCTAGAGATGAAAATGAGCATCACACACACATGTACACATACACAGAGGATTATAAATAAGTATCTACTCCCCTTGATTTGAAATGTTTGAGTGAGGAGAACCTGGGTGGCTCAGTGGGTTAAGCCTCTGCCTTCAGCTCAGGTCATGATCTCAGGGTCCTGAGATCAAGCCCCGCATCGGGCTCTCTGCTCAGCGGGAAGCCTGCTACCCCCTCTCTGCCTGCCTACCTCTCTGCCTACTTATGATCTCTGTCTGTCAAATAAATAAATCAAATATTAAAAAAAAGAAAAGAAATGTTTGAGTGAGATAATCCATGTAAAACATCTCAAAGAATGTTTGGCACATAGTAGGTCCTCAATAAAAAGTAGCTATTATAAGAAAAGTATGGTTCATTCATAGGATAGAATATATGTGTGGAAAAAAAGAATATATGTGTGTAAGAGGATTTTAAATGGCATGGAAATGCTATTTATAAATCAAGAAGTAGGGTTCAAAATTCTTGAGTATGAGCTCAGCTACAGAGAGAGATTGAGAAAGAGAAAGGGAGAGAGATAAAGACAAAAGATCAAGACAGGAAGAGAGAATATATTAAAATACTTACACCGTGAATTAAACTAGGTGATATCAACTTTCTGTTCATGTTTTTCTCTAAATAGAATATATCTAAACTACTAAAGTCCTGGCTTTTTCACTGAGGCTCCTAAGAAGTCTTCCTTCTTTGGACAGAGATATCTTTTATCATAACCCTAAGAAGGACTTCTACTGGAGATAGAACTCTTCCCAAATCTCAGTGGTATTGCTAAGACCAACTTTTCAAATGTCAGATGTTATGCAGGGAAAGACATCTTTCTGGTGAGGCAGCTCCCGTTGTTCAAAAGCAATGCTAGGAGAAGGTTGTGGGTATGAGCCATTAGTAGCAGCAGC
Source organism: Mellivora capensis (assembly GCA_004024625.1). Classification (NCBI taxonomy): domain Eukaryota; kingdom Metazoa; phylum Chordata; class Mammalia; order Carnivora; family Mustelidae; genus Mellivora; species Mellivora capensis. Next base: position 146,199 of record PISX010001994.1, on the reverse strand, counting down.
TGGGAGTCAGGCAAACTGAGCTAGTAAAATGATCCCAGGAGATCTAGATAGGTCATCAGCAACATCTGCCTCAAAATGGTCAATGGGAATGAACCTCTCTCTACCCCGTCTCCCTTATGAGGAGCTAGGAGAATAACATGAAGCCATCTAGTTGCTCAGATGCTTGACTTAGGTGGGAGATGTGGGAATAAAGAAGGCCTCTTCCTAGCAAAATGGGAGGCAGCATGGAGATGAAGTTTAGAGGTTTCCTTCTCTTTCTGGCATGACCAGTGGCTGAGGAAGTGAAAGATAGGGGAGGGGGGCATGAATGTAGTAGATGGAAGAGGCAGCCAGTTAGGTAGTTAGGTAATTATATATACCTATATAGTAGTTATAAATACCTGTAGTTAGATAGTTAGGGCATTGGTTACATTCAGCAAGCTAATAAATGGATTAAGCAATAATGAGGCCTGGGTGTCTCAACGTTGGAGAAGGGAATTATGATCATAGAAACTGGGGCAGGCTGGAAAGAACCCTAAACTTGGGGTGCCTGGCTGGCTTGGTCAGTGGAGCATGCAACTCTTGATCTCAGGGTTGTGTGTTTAAGCCCACATTGAGTATAGAGATTACTAAGAAAGAAAGAAAGAAAGAAAGAAAGAAAGGGCCCTAACATTCTGGTTGTGCTAGAATTGAAAGTATCAGTGTGAACTCAATGTTTTTTTAAATACATATACGCAGATAGATATAGAAACAGACATAGATGTATGGTGTGCATGTGGAGAGAAAGAAAGAAAGGGACAGACCAAGATAGATAGATAGCTAGGTCTCTTAGCTGTGTCCTCTGAGAAGGCCTAGAAGCAATGGCAGACCAGTAGTAATGAGCACAGTGAGTGCTCAGATCTTGGTTTCTAAATACCAAATACCACAAGGAACCAGGACCTCTTAGACAAATGGCTGACTTCATTGTTGGGGCAAGGAAAGTACACCATGACCCTGGACATATTGGTGTGCCAGAATATAAAGAATGATGGAGGCATATAAAAAAGACACAGGGACTGGATTGAAAGATCTTCCAATGGCCAGACTGGGACAGTCTGAGCATTGAAAAAATAATGGTAGTAGTGGCTTACAACCCACTGAATGAAATAGGAATCCACAGGTCCATAATGATTAAATGAATGAATAGGTAGATAGATAGATTGAAAGACAGACAGAGGTCTGGGATAGGGTCTGGGGATCTAAGCACTAAGTCATTGTCCCAGGAAATTCTGAAGTTAAGTGGTCCACAGACCATCCTCAGAAGAATGTTGACCTAGAAATTCAGAAAGTGGGGTGCCTGGGTGTCTCAGTTGGTTAAGCGTTAGACTCTTGATTTCAGCTCCAGTCGTGATCTCAAAGTTGTAAGATTGAGCCCCATGTCCAGGTTTCATGCTCAGTGTGGAGTCTGCTTGTCTCTCTCCCCCTACACACTCACATGTTCTCACTTTCTCTCAAATAAACAAATAAATGAAATCTTAAAAAAAAAACAAAAAACAAAGAAAAGGAAGTCAGGAAGCTGTGGCAATCTTCTCAGTCCTGATCTTAACTCCTTTCCTATCTCTCTGGTTTCCCAGGGTGACACTGTATGCTGAGTTCCTTCCCATGAAGGCCAGAGCTAAGTGCATTTTGCTGATTGAGGTAAGGAAGGTGGTCTGGGTTCCCCCAAGAGTGCTCAGTCTCTGAGCAAGAGATCCTCAGGTGTCCTGAGCCTCAGGATAAAGAAATGGGATTTTGTTGGGTTTGTTAATATGAACTTTGTTGTTGTTTTGGGTCTGGGGGGTTAATTTGCTATATGGATAAATTCTTCAACTGACCAAAAAAAGCCAATCTCTTAAACTGGTGGCAGGCAGGTGGTATGTCATTCTTGGACTGGACATGGCTTTTATCTGAGAGTTGCAGCCAAACAACAGAGACTAGGGGACCAAAACTTCTGCTTCTTGTCCATAGCATCCCCCTCCACCCCTATTTGTCTCTGGACTCACCTGCATCTTGTGTGAGTGGTCACCTCTGTAGCTGCCTTAAAAGACCCTTGGTCCACCTAGTCCTTCTCAAGCCCTCTTTCTGCCAGGGTCTTATGACCCATTTTCCAATCATGATCTCGGAAGCTCTCGGGGCAAGTATGTAACTGTCCCCATGACACCATGCAGTAGCAGTAGTGTTTACTTGTCCTTTCCGGACACTGATGTCCACAGTGATGACTATGATGCCACTCTCTAGTCACCACGACCACACTGACAATATTCATTACATTAACCCCACGGCCCAATTTACCACCCTGATTGTATCTACCCTTGACCAGTAAGGATGGTAGTCAGCTGGTCCACACTGGTATGGATGAACCAACTGTTTAAATATTGAGATTGTATCTGTGCCAGCAGAGCCTGGTCGCTGATTATCCCTCATCACCTGACACACCCTGTCCTCTCAGAGGACCCCCTAGAATTTCCCATGATCTAGCAACTGAAGAGTTAATCCTGGCACAGCCATGGAGAGAGAGTGTGTGTGTGTGTGTGTGTGTGTGTGTGTGTGTGTGTTGGGAGCAGGGGGTGTATGATCAGTGTCTGGTATCCATTCTGGTTGGTCTGTACTGTATCAGTTTGTTGGACATCTTAGCCATCACCCCTGGTTGTCAGGAACAGAAACAGACCGTGGTTAATTTAAGCAAAAGGGGTTTTAGGAAGGCTCTTATAGGCTCCCAGAACTGATGGGCAAGTTGAAGGACCAGGTTTGTCAATGGTCAATGGTTGAAGGGTCCCAGCAGGAACCAGCATACTCTGAAGAGGGTTTGGTAAAGGGACTACTTCTAAGTAGCCCCAGGCTGGAAGTTCCAGTTGCCAGGCAAAGGCAGGAAGTAGTTAGCAGTCCAGAGAGAGAGTTGTATGTCAAGGGCTGTTGGACAGGAGCTGTGCCCTTCTGCTGAGAGATGCAGCAAGCGCATGAGCATCCTGCAGAGAGGGAGCCAGAGTCCCACTTCTCTTACCTTCCTCCTTCCCCTTTCCTGTAGGGCTCCCCATTGGCTGCGCCCAATGGGAAGCCAGAAGACAGAGAGCCTATGGCGGCAGTGCACATAAAAAGCAAGGTGGGGAAAGATGGGGAGTGACTGGGAGAGGCACAGAAGATACTCAGCTCTGCAGGGAAGAAGCAATTATGACAAGGATACTAGGGCCCTAGTGGGCAAGAGAGGTGGATGTCAGTAGATAAAAACCAATGTGTCCATCACCATATTGACCTCACACAAGGTGGCATTGGTCCCCTTAACCGGAGCTACCACACTGTACACTCCAGTGGGTACCACGCCAATATTAGACCGTGTGCATGGCACCCTCGGGAGATGGCCAACATAGTGGTCCTGGCCCAACCATATGGACCACAGGAAAAGTGGTCGTCATTCCAAGTTTGCAGACCCCAAGGACCTCTTACCCATATTGAGAGTGTTGTCTATCATGACGCTGACATTGCTCATGTGTTGACCGTGCTGCTCCCATCACTGATCCCATTTTCCCACCCCAGGTCTTCTGGGCTATCGGGACAGTGTTCGAGGTCATCCTGGCTGTGTTTGTGATGCCCAGCCTGGGCTGGCGCTGGCTACTCATCCTCTCGGCTGTCCCGCTGCTCCTCTTTGCAGTCCTGTGTTTTGTAGGTATCCTTTAAGACATCCCAACCTTTGCCCTCTTGGCCTCCGGCTGTTCACTATATTTCAGTGGGGAGGGGGTGGAGGAGGACACCATCCTGTAAGGAGTATTTTTAAGATTTTTTTGCGGGGGAGGGACTCTGACAGCAACACCAATTAATAATAATTATAACAAAGGCAGCAATCATAACTATAAGAACCCATCCCGTTCCATTCCTCTGAGTCCAGAGACTCCACCCTTAAAGACTCCACACCTAGATGAGAGTATGTGGCTGGGACCCAGTATTCTGTGCCACCCTAACCTGTCACTCCTGTCCCCACAGTGGCTGCCAGAGAGTGCAAGGTATGATGTGTTGTCTGGGAATCAGGAAAAGGCCATCGCCACCTTAAAGAGGATAGCAACTGAAAATGGAGCCCCCATGCCACTGGGGAAACTGATCATCTCCAGACAGGTCCGTGCGTGGCCCACTGTCTGTGGCGTGTGTGTTCGTGCACCTGCATGGGAGTGTGTACGTGGGTGGAGTGGGGTAAATCCTGAGACACACAAAAAGAGCAGAAGCAGAAAGCAGACCAATTCTCCAAAAGCCAATTTTCCTGAATTTACTTGGGAATGTATCTTTTTACCAAAAACATGTTTCAGGGGTCCTTCTTTTTGAATATATGTTGTAAATAGGAATATATTTTTCCTAATATATATTCATATATGTATTTCCTCAATATGCTCTCTCTATAAATATATTAATGAGCCTATTTTAAAATATATTCAACAAAAACAAACATTCTCAAATATATTCAATTAACATTTGAAGAGTGTTATCTTTTCATTCAAGAATATACTAAAAAATACATTTTTATTCATGAAAGCAATATTCTCAGGTAGACTAAACCACCTATAGTCCATAATCTGTTTTTATATGTTAAAATAAGCAAGCATTTCTCAAACTAAGAAAAATATATTTGTTAAATATATCTAAGGAGATATAATCACAGTCACAGGATACATTTAAAAAAAGGAATATACTTTTTTCAAGATTTTATTTATTTATTTATTTGTCAGAGAGAGAGAGCAGGGGGAGCAGCAGGCAGAGGGAGAAGCAGGTTCCCCGCTAAGCGGGAAACCTGAACTGGAACTCGATCCCAGAACCCTGGGGTTATGACCGGAGCCAAAGGCAGATGCTTAACCAATAAGCCACCCAGGCTCTATGAGGCAGCCCCCATAGAATATACTCTTATGGTAGCATAGCTCAGTCTGTTAAGTATCTGCCTTCAGCTCAGCTCAGTGAGGAGCCTACCTCGCCCTCGCCTTCTCCCTCTCTCTCATTGTCCCTCCCCCTGCTCATGCTCTCTGTCTCTCAAATAAATAAATAAAATCTTTTTAAAAAATTATAGAGCAAAAATTAGATAAATTACCAAATTATATGAAATTGGCAAGTGGGTCATTCAACTAATCAATCTTTCGGCACATTGGCTTCTGGTGAATTGATTTTCAGCACATGGTTGCGATTTTAACCTAGAGCTGGCTTAGGCAGAGCATGAAATGGTTAGACACAGCTTGGACAGGCTGTCTGCTCCCCAGGTCCATGGGACTACCTGAGAGTCCTCAGGGCATGGAGCCTGCTTCCTGGCTCCAGGATTTCAGGCTGGGGTTGGGGGTTGCAGAACGTCTCCATCCTTGGGGAATCAAGCCTGCAGAGGGCCTCACTGGGCTGGGGGACTTTGTGCTATGGGACTGAGTGCTAGGTTCTAGGATCCTGAGCGTGCAGCCCACCAGCAGCCTCCCCCCCAGCGGTGGGTGTCCACCAGTCCCAGGCCAATGTCAGCACTGCTGGAGGAGAGGAGAGCAAACAGCATGTCCTTGTCTTGAAACAGGAAGACCGAGGCAGAATGAGGGACCTTTTCACGCCCCATTTTAGATGGACAACCTTGTTGCTGTGGTTTATATGGTAAGAGCTGCTTCTTGACTTCTTGACACTTTGATCCCCTTGTTTTGGGTTCTGTTTTTATGCAATGCACGGAGAACTCTTTGAACTTAGGCAACATTTACAAAATTCGGTGGTTTGAACATCACTTTCCTGATCTCTGCCTTATCCAGGTACAACCTGTACTATTATTTTCTTAGTCTTTTTCTTTAATTGGACTCACTTCCGACTCAGATAAATGTCTTATTTTTAATTAAGTTATTAATTTTATTTCCAATATAGATCACATAAAATGTTATGTTAGTTTCAGGTATACAATACAGTGATTCAGCAAGTTTATCCATTACTCGGTGCTCGTCATGATCAGTGTATCCTTAATCCCCAACACCTGTTTAATCCATCCCCCACCCAGCTCCCCTCTGGTAACCATCAGTTTGTTCTAATAGTTAAGGGCCCGTTTTTTGGTTTGTCCCTTTTTCTTTCCCTTTGTTTTGTTCCTTAAATTCCACATATGAGTGAAATCATATGGTATTTGTCTTTCTCTGACTGACTTAATTTCACTTAGCATAATATACTCTAGCTCCATCCAGATCATTACAGATGGCAAGATTTCATTCTTGTTATGGCAGAATAATATTCCGTTATGTGTCTATGTGTGTATATAAATGTGTGTGTGTTTGTGTGTGTGTGTGTGTGTGTGTGTATCACATCTTCTTTTCCATTCATCTTTCAATGGACATGGGCTGCTTCCATAATTTGGCTATTATAAATAATGCTGTAATAAACACAGGGGCACATATATCCTTTTGAATTAGTGTTTTTGTACCCTTTGGGTAAATACCCAGTAATACACTTACTGGATCATAGGGTAGTTGTATTTTTAATTTTTTGAGGACCCTCCATACTGTTTTCCAGAGTGGCTGTACCAATCTGCATTCCCACCATTAGTGCACAAGGGTTCAGATAAATATCTTTCAAGAAGCAATTTTTATATGTCTGCTTTAAAGGAAAAAAACCTTAACTGCAGGCCATATATTTTTAAGAGATATACAGTAAAATGTAGCTAGATTGATGATCGGCCGAGGGAGGAGACAAGATGGTGGAGAAGTAGGAGGTGCTGTTTCAACCTGTCCCCTAAAGTGAGCGGATTACCTACCAAAGAACTCTGATCACCCATGAAATCAGCCTGAGATTAGAATTATAGACTGATGATCTGCCAAGGCACTGAGCTGCTATATTTAATAGAGAGACGCAGAGAGAGGGTAGGTGTCAAGGACACATTCATTAGCAAGTAAGTGAGAGGAAACCATCAAAATACAGTTGACCTTGAACAGTGCAGAAAGGGGGTCAAAGGCACAGACCCCTGAGCAGTCGAAAATCTTTTGACTCCCCTAAAACTGACCTGGTCACCTCCTATTGACCAGAAGTCTTGCTGGCAACATAAACAGTCAACGAACACATATTTTGTATGCTATATGTATTATATATTATATCTTGAAGTAGGCTAGAGAAAAAGAAAATGTTATTAAAATCACCTGGAAGAGAAAAATGCACTTGCAGTGGTATACTGTATTTGTTGGGAAAAAATCCCTTTATAAGTGGCCTGTGTGGTTCAGACCCATGTTGTCCCAGGGTTAACTGTGATTGAAAGGAAATGTAAAATGGGATCTTTGTCACAATTGAGATTTAATATTGCTATATTGCCTTGGATGCCAGCAGTGGCATGGGGCCTGCCATATTTGGGGAACCATTAATTTGGTCAACACAGGCATCTTTAGGACTTTCAGTCCTGATCCTGGTCCATCTTCCTTAAATAACAGCCATTGGCGATGTGTGGATGTGGGCAGGATGGAAGGGAGGGATTTGTACCGAGTAATCCCCTGAAAATCCACAACTAGTTAAATCTCAGCTCTTCTTTGAAACTTTTTCTACCAAATCATGTACACAGCATGAACAGTGTGCAGAAGGGGCCTGGCTAACACTCTGTGTTATGCCCCCAAAATGGGTCCGTGATTAAAGGAGCGAGACTGATATAAAGCGAAGGTCAAGCAAAGCTTTATTTCGCGCCAAGCATCAAGAATCTAACCGAGCGTTCGGGGACGCACCTCTTACAAGAGAGGGTGACCCTTCTCTGTTTCACAGACTGGCTTTTAAGGGCAAAGGCCATGCGGTTGGGCCTGGCCACGCACAGGTGGCCAATGAGATTGTAACACACACAGGAAACTCCACAGTGATGCCTGGTGACCAATTGAATTACAATTTACCCTAGTAGACATTTGAACCAGCCTATCACACCTTGATTAGGATTGGAGCCCAAAAGGCTCCCAAAGGGCAGGGCCCATACTCCTTGGTAACTAGGGAGACAGTATGCATCCCCACCACTGATGGGATGTCTCCACCTGGCCTGACCCACCCTTGTATCTGGGCTTTGTTACCCGGAGGCTGGTTTCTGGGACTTGTTGTTAAGTAAATCCCCTGGGGGAAGGGGAGCAGGGACAGTTTAACTTTAATGAAAGCCTCTTGCTAAATAGGTCGTTACATCTGCATTCTGGTTTAACCAGTGCTCACTTTTCCCATGCACCTTTGAGTAGAGGGGCTAATTAGTAGGGGATTGTCCTGAAAAGTGGTCAGTTGCAGGAAAGTGGAAAGGAAAGCTTTGCTAATATATAGAACTGGGCTTTAGCTCTGTCCCTGCATTCCTAAGAGCTGAACCAGGCATTTATTAAACACCTGCTGTGTGCCCAACACAAGCGTAGAGTCTGTAGGGTTTTTTAAAAAGGGAGTGGAGATGAGAGTTGAGGGTATCTGTCTTTGTAGGCAGGTGATTCAGTTGGGCCAACACTACCCAAATACTGAAGCGATTAATTGGAGACTAATTTTTACACACTATAGAAACTGCTCAACTTGCTAGCACATATTGCAATGCAAGGAAATTAATCACTGCTGTCTGGTTATGACAGTTCCCACATAACTGTACTACAGGTTAAGAATGTTCTGGTCCTACACACCTGAGTGCTGTAGTTCCTGGGACAATTGGGAATTAATTAACTGTTTCATTCTGATCTGAAATTTTAGGGAAGTCTGCAGAATCTGCACTTGTACGGGCCACACAGCAGGTGTTTAATAAATGCTTGGTGAGTTGATTCAGCTCTCAGGAGTTCAAGGGAAGAGCTGGAACCCACTTCTTGATATTATCAAAGCTTTCCCCTCTTCTCTCTTCATGTTGACCAAATTGGCCCAGAAGTCCTGATCGATGTCATTCATGACTGTGTTCCTCCAAATATCGGTACCCCAAAGTTGTTTTCCCTATTGCCAGTTGAATAAACAGCCTTCGGTGTTTTCTGTGATACAATACATTTCTTAGTCTTTCAAAGGACACAAGATCATGTCCCTTCACCACAACGCTATGTTTTGTACCTGCCATTTTCCTTCTCAAGGGCCCCAGGAAAGCCCCCAAAGGTCCACTGTCACCCATGCCCAAAGACTGGTCCTCACTGCTACAGAAGCAAGTCCTTCCTGAGGGGTTGGATAAAGGGGACTTGCATGTCTCCCATCATTTCTTGACATCTTCTTGCTTCCTTCCTGGCAGGTTTTCCAATGCGTTTTCGTACTACGGATTAGTTCTGCTCACCACTGAGCTCTTTCAGGCAGGAGATGTCTGCAGCAGTGAGTATCAGACCACCCTCCTCCCCTCTACACAGTCAGATACACATGCCCACCCCAGGTTCCACCACTCCTGAGCTTGGCCATGCACAGATGCCTGTGACTTTACCCTGCTGATTCCCAGGAGAAATTCTCTGCCAAATCTGAACATAGAAGACCTGGACCGTGGTCTCCAAGAAACTCTGTGGAAAAACAAATAATCCTGAAGTGACATTACAGCAGAGTCATATCTTATGTCACCTAAAGGGCACAGTGAAGTACAGCACTGTGTTTGATGGCCATGACCCTATGCAGTTGTTCTCACGTGAATATGAAGTCTGAGAACCAGGTTGGATCTCAACCCCAGCCACATAACAGGATCACCTGGAGGAGCTTTTGTTTTTTTATTTTTTAAAGATTTTATTTATTTATTTGAGAGCATGAGCATGCATGTTGAGGGAGCACATGAGCGAGGGAGGAGGGGGACAGAGAGAGAGGAAGAAGCAGACTCCCTCCTGAGCGGGGAACCCCATTCGGGGCTGGATCCCAGGAATCCGGGATCGTGACCTGAACTGAAGGCAGATTCTCTTGTACAGCTAGAGGTGGGAACCGCTGGACAAAAGGAACAAAACAGAAAGCAAAGTCTCTATGCAGAGGTCTGGGCTTTCAAACCATTCTATCTCCAAGAGCAGGTTCTTAGCATTGAACCTGGGGTGGAGGATAAAAGGATCAAGTTCCTGCTTGTGTGCGGGATTTGCCCAGTTATCTTTTTCATAAGCCTCTGTAATCTTAGTTAATAGTTCGGTTTATTGGTATAAAGATTTAATGAGCTGGTGACTCAGCTGCAGATTTGGGGTTTGGTATTGAGAGAGTATAAATCGCATGTCCCTAACAGGGGACCCACTGAAGCAAAGCAGAGGATCCATGGGAATGTTACAAAGCAGGGGTTGGCAAACTTTTTCTTTTTTTTTTCTTTAAAGATTTTATTTACTTATTTAACAGACAGAGATCACAAGCAGGCAGAGAGGCAGGCAGAGAGAGAGAGAGAGGAGGAAGCAGGCTCCCTGCTGAGCAGAGAGCCTGATGCGGGGCTCGATCCCAGGACCCCGGGATCATGACCTGAGCCAAAGGCAGAGGCTTTAACCCACTGAGCCACCCAGGCGCCCCCAAACTTTTTCTATAAAGGGCCGGATAGTTATTATTTTAGGCTTTGGGAGCTATACGCCTCTGCCGTTGGAGCAGGAAAGAAGTAGCCATGGGTAACAGGTTAGTGAACAAACATTGATGGTGTTCTGACAAAACCTTTTTTGTGAATACAAATCTGGATGGCATATCATTTCTGTGTCATGAAGTGCTATTCCTCTTTGATTTTTTTTTTTTAATTTTTAAATTTATTTGACAGAAAGACACAGTGAGAGAGGAAACAAACAGGGAGAGTGGGAGGGGGAGAAGCAGGCTCTCTGCTGAGCAGGGAACCCAAAGTGGGGCTCGATCGCAGGACCCTGGGATCTTGACCTGAGCCGAAGGCAGAGGCTTAACCCACTGAGCCACCCAGGTGCCCCTCCTCTTTGATTTTGAAAAATCATTTTAAAATGTAAAACCCACTCTTAGCATGCAGGCCAGGCAGAAACAGGCAGGGGACCAGATGTCAAATCTGCAGGTGATAGTTTACCAACTCCTGTTTAAAGCTCTCTCTTATACCTGAGTGAGAAAATGAATGAGCCCGTAGCTGAAAATCAGAGAGCTTAGGTTCTAGCACCAAGTAGTTATGAGACCTTGGACAAGTCATTCATTTGATATTTTCTATATGCCAGGTACTGATCTAGGTGTTAGGCTATATCAGTGAATACAAAGGACAAATATCCCTACCGTGTAAGCTCATGTTTGGGTAGGGAGAAAGAAAAAGAGGGAAAATAACATAATAAGTAAGTAAAATAACATAGTGTGTTGGAAGGTGATAGGTGCATCAAAGAAAAAAAATGAAGAAAAGGTAAACTCCTGCCTCTTCTTCAAATATGCAATGAACAGATGTCAAAGATTTTATTTTATTGAACTCCTCAATTACTGAATGAACCAGTTAAGAACTGTGAAAAGTCCAAGGATTTACCTCTTTATAAGCTAACAAGTTAGCCTTCCATAGCTTCCACAGATGCCTGCAAAAGACACAACACTCCTGGGTCAGAGGCAAAGGACTTTGTTACTCATAATAATAGCAGTGGCTGAAGCATCAGCACTTCCTTACACCAGCAAGGAGCTCCGGTTCCCACAGGGTGATGTGAAGAGGGGAGACCACAGCTGCAGAAGCTGTGAGTTATGTTAGAAGAGAGGATCTCAGACCTTAGGGCACCTTACTCTCTTCTACTGGATGGTAAAGGTTTAAAGCAGGTAAAGCCTGCTCTTGCCCTGCGGGGGACACTATGTCATCAAAGGCTATAAGCAAAACTGCCCCTTGCTCCAAAGGTAGACACTTCCTGTCAAAGTTGTTGGTTGGACCAAGATCCTTGAGAAGATAGTTCAGAACAAAGACCTTTAGTGTCTTTGCTTATAAAACATGCAGAAATGTGAGCAACTCATGGAGAATTGTCTCCTAATGGCTGGAAGAGGTTTCAACTAGTTCAAAGGAGAATTCAAAAGAATACATGTACATAGGCAATCAGAAATCCTGAAAAGCCTTTACAATGAAAGGCACAACTGGTTAGAATGCAATTTTCATTTTGATGGACAAGAATCATTTGCATTAATGTCAATATATTCTATAATGTGCATAGCTCACAGATAATGAAAGGTGATACAACTTGTAAGCGTGCACCAGACAAAACATTTTGCCCATTTCAAAGTCTTTCATGCTATTTCTTAACAAATGTATGGGGAAAAAAGATAGTCAAGCAGGATAAGGGAGGTCAGGAATGTGAGGCAGAATAAGGGGCAGTGGGTAGGTTGAAGTTTTAAATGGGGTGGTCAGAATGGCTTCCATGAAGTGAGATTTAAAGAAAGAAATAAACAATGTGAGATTAGTCATAGGGATGTATAAAGAGCAATCCAGGAAGAGGTAGCAGCCAATGCAAAGGTCCTGAGGCAGGAGTGTTGAAGGAACAGCAAGAAGACCAGTGTATCTGGTCAAGGGAGAGAGATGGAGAGAGCAGAGCAAAGGAGAGAGAGGGAAGGTGGGATCAAGGAATGGCCAGATAATATAGGTGGGGATCATAGAGGCCTCCCTGGAGTTTGTCTGCCACAAAAACACCTGGTATGTGCCAATTCTGGGCTAAGTACATTCATATGCACAGCCTGAGTTCAGGCTCCCAACTACCTTGCCCAGTGGTTTTATTAGCTTCAGGTTTATGAAGAAACTGAGACTCAGAGAGATTAAAGCTGAGCTCTACTGGTTGGGATTTGGACCTGAATCTGTCTGACTCCAGAGCCTGGGATCTTTCCACGGTATCCCAGCTGAAACATACCCAGGGAAGGAGGTGTAGGAGCAAGAGGGTGTGATTCAAGGTTCTGTACATGGCTCTTCTTTCTCCTGTCTCCCACCTCCCAGTCTCCAGCCAGAAGAAGGCAGTGGAAGCAAAATGCAGCCTGGCCTGTGAGTACCTGAGTGAGGAGGATTACATGGACCTGCTGTGGACGACCCTCTCTGAGTTCCCAGGTGAGGAACCTGAGCGAGGTGGGGCCGGGGCAGCCAAGCCTGTGAACGTGGCAGCTGGTCCTGTGGCAGTTCCAGCTAGTGCTGTCTGGAAGCAAATTCCCTTTCCAGGGGAGCTGGAGATTCTTTTTTTTTACCCTTAGCTACAAGTTGACAAGAACTGTGAAGGCTGCTCTACTTGAAGGTTAGCAAATTAAGCCACCCATTGTCACATTCATTGGCAGAAGACATGAGATTCCTGGGTCAGAAACAAAGACTACTATGCATGGCAGAGCAAGCAACAGGAATAGTATATCAATGTCAGCTCCCCTTGCTCCCAAATCTCACAGGGATGATGACGAAGGGTCCAGGTGGATGCTACATGTGCAATGAAGTAGTGGGTACAGCTGTTGGGCTCTAACTCTTGTCCTATGATAAGAACTAGCTCACCCAAATGCATGCAAATGCTGATAATGGATGATGGTTGCTCCCTGAGGAAATACCCAAGTGTTCCCTTCCAGGTATCTGATTGATCTACTACTCCCTATATTCTTGACCCTGTATTCCAGTTTTTCTTGCCTTCCCAACATCTTCCTCAATCCCTTTTTCACTTTGCTTCCCTGAGGAATCCCAGGCTTAGGGAAATCAAATCTTCTGTAGTGGGTTGCCAGAAACCTGCCCAGCTTTTGTCCAGAGAGATACGTCATCTTTATTATACTGGACAGTAAATAGACCTGCCCTTTGCTCTGGAAGGAGACAGTATCTCTCTCTTCCAAGGTTGTTGACTATCCAAATGAAAGGACAGCCTGGAACAAAGGCTTCCTGGAACAAATTGCTTCTAATGCAAGAAATACAAGAGACCCATGGAGAATTGTCTCCCATCAGCACTCACCCTGGAAGGATCAGTGGGGCATCAAAAAATCCAAAGTTGCACATAAAGTGAAGGTGATCTATCTTTTTCCTTTAAAAACCAAATAATTGTTACAACAATGGTAGTATTTAGTATTTATTGAGTGCTTACTCAATAAATGAGTGTATATTTGGTTCTATGCTCAGTGTTTTATAGATATATCTCATTTCGTCCTGTGAAGTACATAATTATCCCGCATTTTAAAACTGAAAAAACTAAGGTGTAGAGAGGTGTAGCAAAAACAGTTCCTAAACTTGCAGGTGCCAGTTTCTGCATCTTTGTGCCCGAGGACTAACTCAAGAGGAACGGAAAGCCTCAGGATCTAAAAGCAACCCAGGTTGCTGAGAGTGCCAGGGAGTTAAAACCTGGGAGCTGCCTTTGAACAATAAATGCAGGAGTTGGTGGTGTACAAATACCGCAGCTTCCTCACTCCTTAGGCAGGAGAATGCCAAGATGCACTTTCCACACTGGCTCCCAGAACTCCCCAGTGGAATCTGATAGTAACTGCCCACAGTGGTAACTGTCTTGACAGGCTCTCTTGCCTTCCCTTCCCTATCTTATTTTCCCACCCTCCCACCGGTGCTTCTCTGGGTTACCTCTCAAGTAAACACTTGTACTTGGACCCTTGCCCCAGCGTCTGCTTCTGGGAGAGCTCAGCTAAAACACTCAGTGTCCTACACCTGGCAGAGCTAAGAGTTGGGGTCCCACCCCAGAGCCCAGAGTCTTCATTCCTGAATGATCCTATCTATCTTTTTCTTTTTCTTTTTTTTAAGATTTTATTTATTTGGCAGAGATCACAAGTAGGCAGAGAAGCAGGCAGAGAGAGAGGAAGAGAAGCAGGCTCCCTGCTGAGCAGAGAGCCATGCGGGGCTTGATCCCAGGACTCTGGGATCATGACCTGAGCCAAAGGCAGAGATTTTAACCCACTGAGCCACCCTGGCGCCCCCTGTCTATCTTTTTCTTAAAACCCTTCTCCTATATGGCTCAGTGGGTAAGACTAGGGACATGGAATTAGACACCACATTGCCAATAACCATTTCCATGACTTTGGGCACTCACCATGATTTTCCAACGATTTCCATAATGTTGTCTTTCTGAAACTCAGATAATTCTTATTTCTTACATTTATGATTTGTTGTGTCTGTTCCCTGACACATCCCGAGGCTCTGAGAATAGTTCCTTTTTAATTTATTAAAAAGTTTAATTTAATTTAAAAATTAGTTCCACTTAATTTTTTGACTGAAGAAGTGTGGGAAATTGACAGCATTTATTTTAGGGGGTTGTTTTTGATGATTAAGCAAGATAATAGATGCAAAAGTGTTGAGCCCAGAGTTAATTATTATTAATAAAAACCACCATGTTATACTGCCTCTACTGAAGTAGGGAGTCTTATTTTATTGAGCCCCATTTTACCAGTGAAGTAACTAAGGCTCTGAAAAGGCAAGGGACGAACCCAAGACCACAGAACAAGTCAGAGGCAGGTCTGACTCCCATCCCTGGTGTCCATTGCCTGGATCCAATGAACCCCACATCCCTTGGTGCCTATTTCGTTGTCCGTTGCTATGCAACAAATTATCCCATATTTTAGTGGCTTCAAATAACATTTATTACTCACAATTTCTGTGGGTCAGGAAGCTGGGCGTGGCCTACCTGGGTCCTCTGCTTTGGCGTAACTGAGAAGACTTTTGACAATGGCGGTGTTGGCCCAACATCTGTAGTCACATCTGGAAGTTCAGCGGGAGCAGGGTCTGTTTCCACGCTCACTCACGTGCTTGCTGGCAAGATTCAATGCCTCCAAGGGCTGTTGGCCTGAGGACCTCAGTTCCTCACTGGCTGTTGGCCAGAGGCCACTTAGAGGCCAGTGCCCAAGAAGAGTCAGGGGGACAGAGAATGCTAGGAAAACAGAAACCACATTCTTTTATAACTTCATCTCAGAAGTGACCTCCAGCGTTTTTCTGTATTTTAGTCTTTAGAAGAGACTCCGTAGGTCCAGTCTGCTCTCAGGGGCAGGGAATTCTTTGTGTGTGTGTGTGTGTGTGTGTGTGTGTGTGTGTGTGTGTGTGTGATTTTATTTATTTATTTGACAGACAGAGATCACAAGTAGGCAGAGAGGCAGGCAGAGGGGAGGGGCAGGGAAGCAGGCTCCCCGCTGAGCAGAGAGGCCTACGTGGGGCTTGATCCCAGGACCCTGAGACCATGACCTGAGCCGAAGGCAGAGGCTTCACCAACACTGAGCCAGCCAGGTGCCCCAGGGCCAGGGAAGTCTATGGGGTGTGAATACCCGGAGGTGGGGGGTACTGGGAGCCATATTGGAAGCCGCCTGCTATGGTGTCCCTGCTCTCTCCCAGGTGTCCTTGTGACTCTGTGGATCATCGATCGCCTGGGCCGCAAGAAGACCATGGCCCTGTGCTTCGTTATCTTCTCCCTCTGCAGCCTCCTGCTGTTCATCTGTGTTGGAAGGTGGGTCAAGAGACCGGCTCTCTCCGACCAGCAGGCTCACGTCTCAGGTCATGGTCAGTGGCTCTTTGGGCCTGTAAGCTGTGGGCTACACTCCTGTTGGTCATCTGAGAGATCACCACCCGCCCCAGCTCCTCACTGGGACTGAGACTCTTGACCACAAGATCAGACTCAATCTGGGGCCTCTGAAGGGGGTAGGGCTGGGAGGGCTCTTTGGGTACAGTTTTTGCTCCAACACTGTCACGTTTACACTTTTGACATTGTCTCCCAGTGAGATCATGCATACAACTGTTTGTGTATGGTTTAAAAGCATTCCTTTGTTCAATGGAAATACTTCAAGGTCCTGTTGTTTAATCCCTTTTCTGGCATTTTTCCATTTTTCCATCTATCAAGGACCTCAAAATATGGAAGGGGCTTATGTCTCTCTTGACCTCAGAAAGGCCCTAGACCAAAGCTGATAAGGAATGTGTGGAGGGTCTGAAAAGGTAGCTTAGACCCTAACATGTTGGTGTTCTTAGGCATTTTGGGGAACCATGGAACAGGGGGTCGGGGACCAGGATTATCCTAAAAATACCGCATAGAAGTTTACTGTCCCTAGCTCAGCTGGCTCCTGACTCTATCAGGTCCCGTCTGGGTTTTCAATGATTTGTATCACTTCTCTCTGACCTTGCAACCAACCTGAGCACCACATATGTTTGCAGCTCTTAGCCCAGAACTTTGGAGAACAATAAACTTATAAAGGCAGGCCTTTTGAGAAGGCACCGGGATTGTGTGGATGTGTTGGGTGGGGGTAGGCTGTGCCAATTTCTAGGTTCTAAATTCTGCCTGGGCAGATAGGACTTTGCTGAAAAAAGCTGACAGGGCCAAAAAAAAAAAAAAAAAAGTGCTCATCTTCTTTTTTTATTTCTCTTCCTAGAAACATGCTCACTCTGTTACTCTTCATTGCAAGAGCATTTATTTCTGGAGGCTTCCAGGCAGCCTATGTTTACACACCTGAGGTAAGAGGGGTGCCTGGGAATAGCTGGGAAGGGGAAGGAGTGAGCTCTGCCTCCAGAAACACCCAGCCTGGGCTCCTCAGAATGGGATTTGTCCAGGGGCCTGAGTAGTGACTGTGAAGCTCTTCATTCCTGCAGGCTATCTTCCAATTGTTTTGTTTTGTTTTGTTTTTTGGTTTTTTGCTGCTTATAAAAGCTGATGTCCAATGTAAAAGTTCCAAATGGTATCAAACTGCATAAAATCAAAAATTAAAGGGCCCCATGTTCCCCCTTCCTAGTCACCACCTTTCTGAATAGTTCAGTGTTTTCTAGGCACATACTAATTTATGTTAGTGCATGTACCGAACGGGGGAAGTGAACAACTATTTCTTGATAAAGAAACTAATTATAATGGTGTGGGACAAGACTTAGGGAAACAAGAAAACAATAAAGCAGTGCCCCAGAGCTTGCAATGGGGGTGGAGGTGGCTGGGGACACAGCTGTCACCCGAGGCCAGTAGGATGAGGAGAGGGGAGTGTTCCAGAATCCCAGGAGAGAGCTGTAGAGAGAAGTTGTGGCCCTTAGTTGAGGGACACATGTGGCCTGAGGCAACATGGAAGGGAAGGAGCAGGAGAATAAATACCCAGACCTCTCTCTATTCTACCTCCTTCCCATCTCCCACTGGGGCTCCCATCTTCCCAACCAGAAGCCAGAGGGCCAGGAGCCCTTAGTGGTCCATACAGGCCTGGCCCAGGGCAGGGAATGAGGTGGGGAATTTTGGAGGAGAAGATTGGAGACAATGAGTATAGGACACATGGATCTACTTTGTTGTTTCCAACCCTTGCTCTACTATGCTATGTAGTAAACAGTATGTACTATATATAGTATATCCTACATATAATATACTAATTATATTACATACTATACAGTATACTATATAGTATATATGTATATGTATATTATATGCTATCCCTTTACTCCTATATAGTATATAAGTGTATATTATATACTCCATTTTATTATGTTATATTTTATATATACTATGTTTATATACTTTACTATATATGTGTATATATGTTTATATGTTACACATAGTACATACCCATAGTATATACTATGGGTATATACTTTATATATATTATGTGTATATACTTCACTAAACAGTATATATACTTTATATTATATACTATATTATACTATATGGTACATATATGCATATATTTATATATTTTACTATACTACATAGTATAGTGTGAGCAAATCATAATTTTATAATAATTCTCCTACTAACAGATATTTGGATTTTTTACAACTTTTCACTATCAGAAACAATGCCAAGGTGAACAGCTTTATATAGTCATGTGTGTGTGTGTGTGTGTTTCCTTTAGAATAAATGTTGAGTGGAATTGCTGTGTTTAAAGCCTATAAACATTGAGTGGAATTGAAAGCTCACCCTCTAAAATGTGGCACGGATTTACACTCCACACAGCAGAGCCTGAGCATGTCTAATTTCCCACAGTCAGGGATTATGGGTTAATTTTTTTATACCTATTATATTTTATTTCACCTTATTTTAGATAGGAGCAAAAGAAGGAGGAGAACATTATGTAACAGATGCTGTGCCAGGGGAAGGAGGGTGTCTAGATTTCCTTCATTCCCACAACACTCCAGAGCCCTCACTCTGAGTCATCATCCTGAACCCTGCTCCCTCCACCCCACCTCAGGCCTATCACCAATCCTGCCTCCTCCAAGGAGGCCTCCCAGATCTCCCCTTCCCCTGACTTCCTTTTGCTGGTCAGTACCTGTGTCCCTCATTTAATCCAACATCTATCAATCTGTATTAAATTGTAAACTGTGGAATATCTATCATGGAATACAATTGCAGCAGTGAAAGAGAATGAAGTAAATGTCTATAAACTGCTGTCCATAGGATTTTAAGATGTAATGCTGAATGGATAAAGCAAGTTGTACTGGTGAGTATGATATGACACTATTTATATTTTGAAAACAATGCTATATTTTGTATACATATATGTTTAATGCATTTGGATGGATACCTTCCAAACTTCATAACAGTGGGGACCTCTGAGGAATATAGGAAAAAATGGGACAGGTTCTGGGTCAAAGGGAGTTCAGGTGTCTTAATTTCTGATAAGGAGAATATATTTATATATTTCTGTATCATTGGGTGAATTAAAATATCATATGTAAGTGCATACATATAGTATGCACTCAAAAGTATTTTTTGAGTGAATAAATAAATGAATGAATGTCAATGTATCTACAGTCATAGAAAAATCTAGAAGGATATACAGGGAAATGTGACAATGGTTATTTCTGAGTGTTGGGCTCCTGCATGAGCTTTGCTTTTCCCTGTATATTCATTCTTCCTGAGCTTCCACACCGAGCATTATACTTGTTAGAGGTGTGCTAGCTGCTGTAACAAAAGATTCCCCAAGTGCAATGTATTGACACAGCAGAAGTTTCTCACTAATGAAACAAGCCGATAGGGGTGTGCTTTCACTTCCACAGTGTGATTCAGGGACCCAAGCTCTTTGCATATTGCCAATTCCTCATCCAGTAACTGTTAATCCAGGGTGATTTTGCCCCTCGCCCAGGGGACATCTACAACGCCTGCAGATATTTGGGGCTGTCACAACTCGGGAGAGCAGTGCAGAAGGTGCTACAGGCATCTAGTGGGTAGAGGTCAGGGGTGTTGCCAAACATCCTACAATGCACAGGACAGCCCCCACCATGAAGAAGGACCCATCCCCAAATGTCCCTAGTGCTAAGGGTGAGAAATATTGCCACAGGGCCTCGGAGGCCTTGAGTCCTCCTTCAAGCCAGCAGACTGGGAAAAGGAGTGGAGAAGACGTGCCTACTTTTTAATTCCTTTGGCCTGGAAGATGTACAGTGACATCTCACTTTGCCCAAGAGAGAGATAGGCACGGGGGCCCCTCGGGTACAAACTGAGACACCGTGTAAACACTTCTACCTCTGTCTTTATGAAATGCAGGTCACAGCCCTTCAGGGTGAATGCATGAGAAGAGGCAGGTGGGGTGGGGTCTGGATCCTGAATGTGCACAAGTTCCTGGTGGAGCTTTGGGGGACCTCCCAGGGCAGGGAGGACCCCCTCACTGGGTTCCCACCCACAGCTTGGTCTCTTGCCTTCTTTCTCTATTGAACTTCCTATCCCCCTTGAGATGAGATTCCCCACCTGGTCTCCCACCCCTTGATGTGGTCACCAACACCTGTGTGATTCACACTAACTTCAGGCCTGCCCACGGGGGGCAGTCCCACCACTCCTGAGCTAGAGAGGAGGGAGGATCCTACATTTTCTCAACCGCACACAGATGCCTGTGTTTCAGGTCTATCCCACGGCAACTCGAGCGCTGGGCCTGGGCACCTGCAGCGGCATGGCAAGAGTGGGTGCTCTCATTACTCCGTTCATTGCTCAGGTGGGTGTCACCCTCAAATACGAGGGGTGGGGCATGACAAAAGCCAAAGCATGGCGAGCAGCTCCTCCACGCTGAGCCTTCTGCAGAGCCCATAGTGGTGTGCATTACCTTCTCTTACCCTAACAACCATCCTATGAAAGGAGTCATATCGCTTGCAAATGAGAAAACAGGCTCAAAAATGTAAAGAGACTCATCCAAGTTCTCACAGCTGGGAAGCAGAGAAGCTGGGACTTAGACCTGAGACTTTCCTATGCAGAAGACCCTGGGGGTGCCATATGATTTGGCCAAAAACTAATTGGATGAGAACAAGTAAGATGAAAACAAACTGTTGAAAACAACATGATTTGGTGGGAAACATGTCTCAGGCCCTGATTTCTGAGTTGCACGATTAGGTGTATTTGCAGAATTTTGTAGCCCCTGGTAGGTCTTGGAACATTTCTCTCCACTTCCAGGGATCTTATTTTGAAGTCATTTTGCTTTTTTGATAGCCAATTCATTTCTTTTTCCTGTCTTTATCATCTTAATTTTTTTTAACCAAGGTAAAAGTCACAGAACGTAAAATTAACCATGTTAAAGTGAACAATCCAGTGGTGTTTAGCACATTTCATAGTCTAGTTCCCAAACATTCCCATCAAATAAAACTCCATGTCCATGAGGCAGCCACTCCCCGTTTCTCCTCTTCCCCAGCCCACCAATGTGCATTTTTTTAAAAATAAGCTCTACACCCAATGTGGGGCTCGAACTCACAACCCTGAGATCCAGAGTCCTGTGCCGTACTGACCAAGCCAGGCGGGCACCCCCTGTGCATTCTGTCTGCATGAATTTACCTGTTCTGGATATTTCACATAAACAGAATTCCGCCACAAGTTTTAGCCAAGTGTCTCTGTTCTGGGCCACTGTGTGTGGCCATTGTGAGTCACTATTACCCGCTGCAGAGGGCCGACCACGGGCCTGCAGGTGCCAAGTCCTCTCCGGTATCCTATCCTCAGGAGGTAGATACTGCCCTACCCATTTGGCAGGTGAGAAAACAGAGCTTAGCTCTGCTGTTAAGCTAGAAAGTCAACAGAGGTACTGCTCTGAGAGAGTGTAGTTTGAAGGAATACAGACCCTTGAGCCTGATGGGGTGTGAGCTCAAACCCCAGGCCTAACCTTCATGTCTGTGTGAGCTGGAGTATGCTACTTGGCCTTCTCTGAGGCTCAATTTTTCCGTCTGGAAAATGGGGACAATTCCCTTGCTCTTAGTCCTGGGGACTGAACTGAATGGGATAATCCCACAGAGGGCTTACAAGATGGCCTGGCATTATCCATACTTCCCGAATATCCCCTCTCACGGGCCCATGTCTCCCTCCCACAGGTCATGCTGGAATCTTCCGTGTACCTGACCCTGGCGGTGTACAGCGGCTGCTGCCTCCTGGCCGCCCTGGCCTCCTGCTTCTTGCCCATCGAGACCAAAGGCCGCGGACTACAGGAGTCCAGCCACCGGGAGTGGGGCCAGGAGATGGTCGGCCGAGGGACGCACGGCACAGGCGTCACCAGGTCGAACTCTGGCTCTCAGGAGTAGTGACCGATACGGGGCTGAGCTGGTCTTTGAGGCCGTAGAACGCAGGGAGCTGGTGGAGCCCAGCTGGGGCACCGACGCTCGCAGCCCACGCCAAGAACTTACCCCGAAGGACAACCTGGACCAACAGGGTTTTGTGACTTAACTCCATTTGCTCATATTCCCTGAGATCCCCCTGGGGCTGGGGAGGCATTTGCTCTGGGGGGTTCTCTGGAGGTGTGGGGGGAGTTTTGTTAATAACCTGTGGACCTGCATGGGGAAAACGGCCACATTAGGATTGGCCGGTGTCACCGGTCGCCAACCAGAGTCAGCCAGTCACACCCTTGGTGAACAACCCCCCCCCACCCCACATCTCTGTAGATACAGTCCAGGCCCAGGGCCCAGTAGAGACCCGCCACGAGGGACTCAACACCTGCCAACGGGACCTGTTCAGGAGGTTTCTTCTCCATCCCCGGCCCCGGAGTCTTCTTTGAAATTGCAGGTGACCCGGCTGTGGCCTGAACAGCTTCTTCCTGGGTCTGAGAGATGCTGTCTCCGAAGGGGTCCCTTGGTCTGCCTCCCCAGGGCCTGACTAGTGGAGACTCTGGCATATGGACATGTGTTTGAACTTGAGCCACGTGTCCCCTCCCGGTCCCCTCTGGAGTTGCTCTCTCTGGATCCAGCGGATCTATGGGTCTGTGGGGACAGCTGGGCTTCTACCAGATGACCGCCTCAGAGAGCTGTTGGCCTCCCCCTCTCCCAGGAATTGGGGACTGAGGCCAGAGGTGAGGATAAAGTCCAAAGCCAAAGCTGGGGCCTCCCGTTTGAAAACAACGAAGGCCAATGCCAGGGGCTTCTTTTCTGACCCCCTCGTTGGTCAGGCTGGCTGGTGACTCTTGGCGAAAGAAAATAGTTAACTCAGGTTTCAGTGCTGTGAATGTTGGAGGTGGGTAACTGGCTACTCGGGCAGAGACATGGAAAAAATTCTACACCAACCACCCCTCCCATCAGGGTCAGGGAAGCAGGAATCCTTGCCCGCCCCTTGGTTTCTTGTTTCCCCCTGCCATCAAGGGCTGGCTTGGTGTTTGCATAGAGGCAGCTCCCGGGGGTCTAGCAATAGTTCTCTGCCATCAGCGGGGAGGACCAGGAGGGCCCACATATGTGACATGTGTACATTTGCAAAGGAAGAGAGGGCAGTTAGTTGGGTTCTGGGTTGGCCTCGGGAGGAAGGGCTGACACCATTGTCTCAGCAGACAACATGCACCTCCAGGATCTGGTTTCCATGAGCCCTTTCCCCATCCTGAAGACAGGGAACCTAGAGCAGGAGGGTAGAAGCTGCTGGATCCCATCAAAGACCAGAGAAGACTGACCTTCTGCGTGGGGACGCCTGCTTGAAGTCAGCATTTTGAGGAAGCCAAATGTGTACGTTCATCTCTTATTAAAACATGTTGGTGATGGACATTGTAAGGTTTGAAGTTTGTCCATGTGTCATGATGTCTTAGTGACGGTTCAACTTGCCAACTTCGTCTATCCAAGGTAATCTCAATGCCTTAATATGATACTCTTTCCAATAAGGTGGGCAAGTCACACCATTGGCTGTCAATGTTGTGACCTTGAGCCTGTTGGAGATACTTTCTTCCAATGGCGTGGAGGTCACAGTGGGTAACTATTGCAGGTTCAGGTCCTGGGTCAATGGCAAACAATCCTACATTCCCAAAATACAGACTATTGCCCCCTCAGCCCAGGCAGCCAGAGAGGAAGCAGCTTAGCAGATCTACCTCTCCCCAACACCCCCATTTCCTTGAGCCATGGTGGCTATGGCTCTAATTCTTTCTGGCCTGTTGAGCTCTTCTGGGTAATAGAAACTTAGCTTGCCTTCCTTCCTTCCTTCCTTCTTTCACCTTCTAGCTAGTCAGACAACGCCAGATGAGTATGTCCACTCCCATCCCCCTCAAATAACCTGGCAGAGCTGGGGGCCGGAGTGGAACAGAAATGCTTGGTGGAAAGGAATGTTTTCCAGGCCCCGGGGTAAAGAGGCTTGCAGTTGAGGGCTTTCTCTTCTTGAGAAAATGAAAGTTTAAATCTCTTTGCCCTCTAGATTGCCTACCCTTAGAAAAAAAATTAGTATTATTGAATGAAACAAGAGCTGCCACCAAAACTGTCCAAGCTCTGAATTACACAAGGTCTTTAGATGAAGACATTTGTATCTAATTTCGAACTTTCCAAAAGCTTCTGTTTCCATGGAAATGTCAGTGGCTTCTCTCAGTGTTAGGAAAGATTTCAGAAAACGTAAAAGATGGTCAATGTAGCTAAGACTATGTGGTTTCTTTCTTTCCCTTATTGCGAGTATTCTTAGAACACCGAAGTGAAATGTGTTGGCAATGACGTTAGAGCAACTTAGGTACGGACTTTGAAATGAATATGGATATTCATTATTTTGGGCAAATGTTAAGTAACAGAGAGCCTTGAAGGGTGAGATCGAGAGTCTCCCTTGGTTGCTACTAGTAAATTAGTTTGGGATAACAGGGAGATGCAAACGACAATAAAAGCAGTCGATAATAATAGTTTACCCATTTGAATATTAATTTCTCATTTAACAACAAGTACCGGGTCAGGCCGTTCTAAGGAAGGTTCAGCAGCTCAAGAATGTCATCAAGAACCTAGCTTCTTTTTGTTTTTCTTCTCCACCCTCCTCTGCCTGTTGGCCATTTGACCCTATGCATGAAACCTCATGACTCTAAGATGGCTGCCAAGGTACCAGGTATCGGATTTTTTCAAAGGAGGCAGAATGGGAAAGGAACAGTCACAAAAAGTTTTCTTGCTAAAAGATCTGAGTCTAAAAGCATGAGTCTTCCCCCAGAGCTGGAGAAGGTAGGACCTCCTTCCCACAGGATCAAGGGATACCCACAACTTCTTGACCACAAAATTGAGATTCTGTTAGCATGAAGAAATAAGGATGGTGATGGGGCATGGTCGAGAGGAACCTTGCTACAGAGTTCTCATCAAGGCTGCTTTAATTGCAAGGAATCGAAATTGGACTCGTGTTAATTCAAATGAAGAAGTACAGCTTTATTATAAGGCTGGGATCAATAGTGAATTTCCTCCAAGGGACAGCCAGGGAACATAAGTGAGTGGAACAGGTGTAAGGAACAACAGGGAGAGGGAAGAATTGTGGCAGAGTGAGAAGCACAGACCCCCTCCAAAGGGGACATCTATTGCTCACATCTACCTGATTTTGTTGCATGGTGGGAGCTCCCAATTTTCAAGACTGGAATCTGGCTTTTTATATGAACTCTCCCAATTTTAGTATGTTGGATCAAAAACATTTAAGTGATGTGTGAGCCCATACAATTCACTTGCAGGCCAAGTTTCACTGATGGGTTGCCAGTTTGCACCTCTGAGAGATTAGAAAAATCTCAGAAATAAAGTGCAGCCTGGCTTCACAAATGAAACCAGAACCAGGGAACCACCAGAGCCCAAGGCAGCCCCCTCTGTGGAGCTGTGGCCTGGTTCCACCCTCCTCTACAGACTGGCTTCCTTCTGCCTCCTCATGGCTGCTGTACATGCCTAATCATGCACATGGTTTCCCTTCACCCTGACTCAGCTCTGCAAGCATATCTGACTCAGTTGTTCAGGGCACCAATTCCAAATTCGCAAGAGAGGCAGCTGATGGGACCAGATGAATGTTGGTTCCAGTCTTGGTCCAACGAAGTTGAGTCAGGAAGGGGTGGATTCAAGAAGTGGCTTTGGCCGGCCCTTTCTGGAACCCACAGCAACATGTATGTCAAGTCTTGTGTCTGTTCATTATAACTCCATCATGGATCAGGGCATGTGGTCATGGCATGTGGCCAGTGTGCATGGAGCATCTACCACATGTGTATCAGGCATGCTACTCAATACTGAGGACCCAGAAAAAGAAGACGACGTGGTCCTTATCTTCATGCATTCATGGTGCAGTGGGGGGAACAGGCGTAAACAGATCACTGTGATACAGGACAATGTGAGCCCTAACAGAAGTATACAGAGAGTTGTGGGAGGCGTACAGAACACCAATCTGAAAGCCCTTTCTCACTCTTCAGAGATTCAGTGGTTTCAATCAGACTTTAGTCATTGGTGGTACAATGCCGTATTCTGCTCCCGTGACATTTAAACATACAGACGTGTCACATACTCACGATTAATCAAGAATACTCGATGATGAACCACGTCAAATCCCCCTACCCCCACCATGCCCGAGAACAGAACACTTTCTAAATTCATCAGAAAGCAATTCCACTCACAATACTGTCCAAAAGAGTAAAATTCTTAGGGATAAGTTTAACAAAAGGAGGGCAAGCCTTTTACAAACTACGAAACATCGCTTAAAGGAATTGAAGATTTGAATAAATGGAGAAATAGTCCATGTTCATGGATCAGAAGACTTATTATTGTTGAGGTGCCCACCAATATGCACCCCCCCCCAAACTGATCTAGAATTCATACAAAGCTACAAAGGATGCAGAAGAGTTAAAAAAAAAAAAAAAAGCCCACTTGAGGAAGAGGAATAAACGTGGAAGACTCACACTTCCTAATTGTAAGACTTTTTACAAAGCTACAGTAATCAAGATAGTGTGGTACTAGCACAATGATAGACATAGATCAATGGAATAGAATTGAAATTCCAAAAAATACACCCATATAGTTATGGTCAATTGATTCTCGACAAAAGCGCTGAGGCAATTCCACAAGGAACGATAATACTCCCTAAATTCATCAAGCTGCCAAGAATTCATTAAAAAATATGGTCATAGATCACCTTCAGGGAGAGAGCAGGAATGGCAGGTGAAGGGAACGTGGAGAAATCAAGCATTGCTAAACCTCCTCCAGTGTCACATGGGTTGGGGAATGATCCCCATGCTCCTTCTGCTCTGAATTTCAGGCAGAATGGAGTGGAAACCACATTGCAAAGAGGTTCTTACCATTTACAAAGAAAACAGGAAGGGTGTAGGGTGGACTTCCGGGCCCCTGTATTTTTTTGTCAGTTCACTGTCTTCTAAGTTCGATGGGGTTCCTGCTGACCACCTAGCCTTGACCGGTAGGGGTTTCTTTCCCTCAGGAATTTTAGATTGGGGAAAGTCATCACTTTGGTCCGATACTGAATGCTGTGTTCCACTCCAGACACCGGGAGATGCCCCCAACCAATCTTGGGCGAGTTCCTAGACTTGACCCAATGAGGCTCTGAGGAGGAGGGAGCTAGTTCCTTCTAAAGGAGTCGAGAGGATACTCAGCAGCTTCCTCCATAGCTGGATCTTCATGTCCCAGCCCGGGATTCGGTGTTGTGCACTGGTTGGAAGTGGGGCACTTGAATCACCCAACTCCTGGCTCTCGATCTCCTTCCTACTCCTTCCTAGCTGTTGGCCAGAACCGCCTCTCTGTACCTTGTTCACCAGTAAAATGGGAATGAGAGCTACTTTGTGGGCAGGTCTGTGTGTGACTGCACATTACACGAGTAATGCGTGCAAGAGTTGAGTACCGATGCCCAGTGAGAAGGCAATAAGTTTTAGGTATAATAATAATAATAGTTATTATTATTATTATTAATAATTAATTCTTATTCTTATGATTAGGATGGGAACTCTAACAGACCTCGGTTCCCTCACTCTACTTAGCTCAGCGTCAGTCAAAATCATGGCAGATGCTTCCCACAGCGTGGGAAGGAGCAGATAGTGATGGCATGGATGTAGATGGCATGACGTGGGCCAATCAAGACCTCGTCACAGCACATAGGGTGCCACGGGTCCCAGGTGCATGAAAGATTCCTCCAGGTTCTGGTCTTTCTCCAAAACCCAGACAGATGCAAATTCCACCCCAGAGCCTGACACAGATAATTAGAGATAAAGATGCTAAGGTGCCCTCTAGGTTCACTTAAGGCTTTCAGAAACATCTGGAAGTCTGTTTATCATCTCAGAGGGTACCAGTCAGAACAGAAGAGAGACATTAAATCTGCCCCCAAACAAGGATTATGCTTGGTGAGTTCAGTTCCTTGTGGGATGAAACCTCATGGGACCATTCCCATGCTGTTGGGAATCCCGCATGTCAAATGGGTATCATGTTGTTAGTTCAACGCCTTCCCTCTTTTGCCTCCCTGCACTCCAGCTCTGCATGTGACTTCCTACAATGAGATCTATCACAGCCTTCCCTCAAGTGCACTCTGTGGCATCAGTGCTCTGGGCAAAAAGGGTTCCATAGCTAAATAAGTTTAGGTCTGGATGAAAGAACATCAGTTAGATGTCTTTGTTGCAGAACTTTTCAGAACCTTTTTGATGTGTTAATGTAATTTGTCCTCAAGTTACCTAACCTCACTGTCCTCAATTTTCTGCTGGCCCCTTTGATTTTCTGAGCTTTCCTTTCTTCTGAGAACTTAGAATGTGACAGCCCCCAGCTGTTCTTTATTCTGTGCAGCCCAGAGTGGGTAGAGACCCCAGTGATCAGAGTGAGTCCCAAGTAGGGCCCACCTTACCTCCGACTCATCTTGTGTTTCTTTCAGAAAGGAACCAGGGTAGAAGTGGAGGGTGAGTGACAGCTGGGGGGGTGGGTAACATTGATTGGTTGGCTGAGGGGCAAGGGGAGTCCTTGGGGTGGCAGTGTTTTCAGAGGTGGGGTGGTGGCATCCTGAGCAACTTCCTTTCTTCTAGGATCTTCCCAAAGAGCTTGGCGGCCTCCATGGCACAGCCCCAGTGGATGGTAAGCCCGTAGCCTCCATGACCATAGTTGTGGATGACCTGGGAGAGGCAAGAGAGAAGGTAGCCAGGAGGGTCCTGAAAGACTCAGGAGCTCCCCGAAGAGTTCTGGGGAAAGCCAGAGGGCACCAGAGGGCCTTTGAGTTCCCTGGCAGGATGGTGGGGCCCCAAGAACTCCAGTAAGGGGACTGTTCGGGGAGCTGGAGATCGACACCATAGGCTCTCTTTTGTTTAGAAGATGTTCCTGCTTTATACACTCAGCATGGCAAAAGTAGAGTCATCTAGAACTTGAGGTCAGGGATTCCCTCCCCCAATCAAATTGTTTGAAGTTCCTTAAATCACCTTTCTTGTTTCCATCCTGCTCTGGAATGCCAAACCTCTTCTGTTAATAGATAGACTCTTCTACCCACCTCAGGAGGAAAGAAAAGCCAGGGCATCTTATGGGAGGTACTCTGGCTAGCATGCTAATTTGTCCCAGGGACAGAAGCAAGACACCTGGGGCCTTTTTTAAAGCTAAAACCATCAGCAGGGAGTCTGACTCCATATGTGACTCTCTCCTCTGTATGTGTGTACACAGGCATGCAAGCACATACACATCCCATATACACATATCACATACACAAACTTGTCCTACACACACACACAGACCCCACATGCCCGGCATAAGGGAGGAAGGAGGACCTACACAAGGAAGATGGCATTCCTGTGGCGACCTCAGCTGCTACCACCTGGTCAGGTAAGTTCCTTAAGCCAGGGCATCTTCCGCTATCTCAATAAGCCCCCTTCTTATCCCAGAAGAAGGAACATGAAAGAGGAACCCCAGAGAGCTGATGGAGCAGCCACAAAATGGACATCTGCAAAATGGCTCTGGAGTCAAGTTCAAACTTCCCAGCCATGCCCTTCACCAGTTGTCTGATTTAGCCAAAAGATTTTGGGTCTTAGATCCCCATTATCCTCACCTGAAGTGTGGGGAAGCAGTCCCTGCCCCAAAGAGCTGGAGGAAAGATTCAGTGAGGTCATTGGACCACAGGCTTTGACAAACCGAGGTGCACCGTCCTCTCTGTAACCTTGAACAAGTCCCTTATCATTACTGAACCTCAGTGTCTTTACAGAGGAAGGGAGGTTAGCCAGCATTGTCCTGTCCTGCCAGTAGGCTATGTGAAGCCGGGTGTCAGGCAAGACTGGAAATGCCAGAGCCTATTAGGGGGAGGGGAGGACTTTGCTTTCCTTGTCAAGAGAGCATACCTCTGTGTTTAAAGATCCAAAGTGAAGTCGTTCTCTTTCTAGCCGAATCTGGGGGCGTACTGGCCGGAAGCCAGTAAATTCAGCAACAATTTTGGCATCCTGGAAAAAAAAGGTGTTAAGAATTCATCTCTGGATTTTTTTTTTTTTTTTTTTTTTTTTGCTGCTGCCATTTTTAGGTGATGGAGTTAGCTTTGGAGTCTCATTATCATCACTAACAAGAACACCATCACTTTCATTAACCATCACTACCATCACCACCTTTATCAGCCGCCAACATCATAATTGTCAGTCTTACCACACCACTACGGGTTCTAGCAATGACCCCATCTCCATCAACCACCACTACTAGCCACAACCATGATGTCAACAGTCCTGCCTGAATGAGTGCATTCATCACCATCAACACCACCACGGTCATTGCCACCAACAGGCAAAGGAAAAAACCGAGATTTCAAAACACACAAACAGCAAACACTGAGATTTCTAGGACAAATGTATCTGCTCCTTGTGCAGACAGACTAAAGTGTTTTTAAGGATGTCACCTCGAAAGACGGCAACTCTTAGTCAAGGATCGATAGGGGTCACCAGCTCACAGACTTCCTTGTGCATTATCAAATTCTAGTGAATTTCACAGCCCCTGGCTGGAATAAATCTGCCCAGTTAACCCCGGGGGCAGTGTCTTCCCATCCTCAAGGGGTCTCGTGATCAAGCTGCCAAGACCCTGGTCTTACCTTCAGTGTGGGTTCCAGTCTGCAACAGCCTTCCCAGATGGTATTGTGGTCTTGGATGTTGTTTACCTCACTCCAATTCCCCAGCTGGAAGATGCCTCCCAGGGTCACTGCCTGCATGCTAGGTAAAAGTGACGAGGGTCAGTGACGAAGGGAAATGTAGCCTTGGAGATGAATGGGGGCCATTGCTATGTTCACCCTTCCAGCCATCTCTACCTAAATCCCCACGGCCATCCGCATTGTCATCCTCGCTAACACCACCATTTGCCGCTGTCATCAGCACCACCACCATCTCTACTGTTACCATTAATGTCTCTGTCAACCGCATCATCTCTTCCAATGCACAGCATGGTGACTATAGTTGGCAATGCTGTATTACATACTTGAAAATTGCTAAGAGAGTTAATCTTTTTTTTTAAGATTTTATTATTTACTTGACAGAGATCACAAGTAGGCAGAGAGGCAGGCAGAGGTCGGGGGGAATCAGGCTCCCCACTGAGCAGAGAACCTGATGCGGGGCTCGATTCCAGGACCCCGGGACCATGACCTGAGCAGAAGGTAGAGGCTTTAACCCACTGAGCCACCCAAGTGCCTCAAGAGAGTGAATCTTTTTTTTTTAAAGCTTTTATTTATTTATTTGACAGAGATTACAAGTAGGCAGAGAGGCAGGCAGAGAGAGAGAGAGGAGGAAGCAGGCTCCCTGCTGAGCAGAGAACCCAATGTGGGGCTCAATCCCAGGACCCTGGGATCATGACCTGAGCCAAAGGCAGAGGCTTTAATCCAATCAGCCACCCAGGTGCCCCAAGAGAGTGACTTTTAAATGTTCTCACTACACACAGGGAAATCATAACTATGTGACATGATAGCTGTCTTAGCTAATCTTATTGTGGTAATCATACCGCAATATATACAATTATCAAATTGTCACGTACGTTGTAAATGTTCACCATTTGTCAATTATATCTTAATGAAACTAGAAAAATGTCATCTATGTCAACAACATCATCTTCACAACTGCCTTCTTTGCTACCGTGAATATGTCATCACCATTTCCACCACCAGCATTCATGTTGCCATTGATAATGTCTTCTCCGCCACACCACTAACATTCCAATGAAGATAGCACAGCCCCACTTAACATTAACGTCTCAGTCAACATGAATTAACACTGCCTTTGAGTTTGTCATCTCCACTATACATCATCATTGATGGCATCTTCTCAGTCAGCACCAGATACTGTCTCCACTCCCAATCACTGCCACCATCATCGACCTCCTCATCAACACCACGCCACCCCCATTAATGCTAGCACTCTACCGTCCTTGTCCCAATCACCACCCCTGTGAACTTTCCCAACAATGACAGTACTATCTCCACTATCACTACTATCTCGATGACATTGTCATCCCATCAACATGACCATCATCTTCACTAACATCATCACCTCTCCCATTAATATGATCATCACCAACAACCCATATCCCTATTCCCACCACACTCCTGTTATTTCTGTTCACATCTTCCAGTGTCATTGCCCTCACACCCACTACCCTTGTCTCCAGGATCACCACTCCTGTTGTCCAAAAGCGTATTCAAGATGGAGTCCAGTTAAGGCTGAGTCCTGCTTTTCCAGGGATTTAATGGCTCAACCTCAATTAGATAACATTGGAAGATAAAACCTGCACGGACTAAGCAAAGGGCCTGGGGTGGGCAGCATGGAGAGGGCATGAAGGTGTCCCTTCTTCTGCCCTAAGATGTCAGATTCTTACCCTGGGATGATGTATGGGGACTGATAGATGCCTTTCTCTGGGTCATGGGTGAGAATAAAGTGCTTCATCCAAGGGGCATCCACCTGTTGATTGAGGGCAAACAAGTCTCATTAGAGGAGTTGGATCACTGGGATTCCCTGCCCTGCTCCCCGTCTGCCTAGATGTTCTGACAAGCGTGGCAAAGCCCATTCCTCAGCACTCCACTGACCCCTGTGCTCCAAGTCTGCACTGACTGCTTGCCCTTGCAGGAAGAGCCATCCCTGGTCCCTGAAATATCACACATTCTCACTTACATGACCACAGAAAAGCCCAGCACACATGAACAATATGCATACCCATCAACCCACATCAGGAACACACCAACACTCTCATAGGCACACATATACACACATGTCCACAAATGGGCATCCTTCACACACAGGCACACATACACAGTGAAGGGCAATGTGGGATGATGTTTATAAGACACAAGCTCTTAAACGAGGTTGCCAGGGTATCAATCCCAATTCCACAACCCACTACCATGAGAACTTGTGCATGTTACTTAATTCCTCTGTACCTGTTTTCCCATCTGTAAAATAGCAATGGCTATATGATAGACCTCATCTCAAAGGGTTCCAGTAAGGATTAAATTAATAACACAATAAAGTGCTCACACCTGTACCTGGCACTTAATAAACACTCCAAAATTGTTTGCTCTTTTTATTATAATACAGGAATATGCAACTCCTACATAGATACAACCATATACATGCATGCTTTGTTATATTATGAAAAAAACACCCAAAAGAGAATGTTTGGAGGGGTTATGTTGGTCCTTCTTATTTCTTTAAGGTGTCAATTGCCCGAAATCTGTGCAGCTGCTCTAACAGAAGTCCCCAACACATCCTCTATCTTCGGAGAGGAAATAAGCAGGCAGCTACAATCTCTCTGTCAAGAAAAGCAGCAGGTTCCATCCTTGGTTGGAGCCTTCACACTCACCTTAATGATTTGTCCCCGGCCTGGCTTCAGTAGAGGATCTGGCTGCAATGCCCCAGCCCACACCCCAGTACAGTTGACAATCACATCAGCACCGTCTCTTGACACCTGGCAGCAATGAACAGAGCAGGTGGCATGGGAGAGGGGAAGGCCCTGGCATCCCCTGCCCCCTCCTTCCCTCCACCCTTCACCCTGCAGCTCTCTGCTCCCTATGGAACAGCGGGGAGGGGACTCAATGAGGAATACAAGGAACAGACTCCAGATCTCCACTCCACCCATTTACCTGCTATGTGACCTCAGAAATGTCCCATCACCTCCTCAAGGCTCATCTGCCTTCCCTATTATTAAGTAGGGCTGGTAATATCTGTTCTTAGGCTGTGTGAGGATCTAGGGTGACCCTGGATGTGAAAGTGTTCAGGAAGGAGGACTGTGGGGTAGGGGAAACCTTCTTGGGACCTCCCAGAAGAAGTCAGATGCAGAGATAGTTCTCTTCCTCCTTCTGACTCCTTTTTATTTCATTCTCTTGCCTTCTGCTCTGCTGAGGCATTTTCAGAAGGCATGTGGGAACCCCAGGCTCTGTGCAGGTGTAGGATACTTGACGGTTCAAGGGTATAGCATGATGGGCACCCAACCCCCCAGACCAGTGCCAGGGACTCCTCTCACAGGGCAGTCATGGGACATACACATTGTGAAGCACTGTTGTCATTCAAGAGACAGTAGTTGCTACAATGGACTGTGAGCTTCTTGGGAATAAGGGGCTGTGCTGAGTCAACCATGTATCCCAAGTGCCCATATCATACTCAACCTGGAGTAGGTACTCATATATAATGCCAGTGGCTGTATTTACCAACATCTTCACATGCCAAGTACATTCTAGGGGCTAGGATTGAATGAAGTCTTGCAACAAAGCTCCTGGTGTTGAGCCAGTGCCTGATGGTGATAACTGCTACTATCATTGTTATTAATGATGGTGTCACTCTGGAACCAAGTCAGCTAAGAGCCTTGACTTTGCAGAAACATTAACCCTGATTTATGTAGGAGGCAACCAAGTATCTGGAACCCAAGAGTGGAGTCCAACTGATACTGGTTAAGAGGCAGCTAGCTCTCTGGCACTAAAACCCATGGAGGCTCAGAGGTAGATTAGCCCCTAATGTCCACCACTATCTTACCATCCCTTTGTTCTAGCCACCAACATCAAGACAGAATACTTGAGTCCCTGTGGGATTGAAGAAAGGCCTGGAGACAAGAACAGGCCTCAAGGGGACCCTGGGAGTCTGACAAGGGGGCCCCCAACCCAGCAACAGGAAGCAGAGGCCTCCCCTCCTCACCTTTCTCCCACATCCAGCCCCTTCCAGCCCTTCAACTCACCTCCTCAAAAGACTTTACCTTCCGGTGGAAGAATTTCACTCCCCTCTCAGTTAACCTGGGGGGATCAGACACATCAAAAAGCCAAGTATTCAGTTCTTTGTCCCCTCTCTCCAAGAAGATGGCATGGTGGGTGTTCCCTCAAAGAACCTTCTGTGGATGTTAGTCCCACAGGTTGCTCCTTGAGAAAATGGCTGTGTAGTCAGATCAGATCAATTCATAAGCACCTTGATGGACTAGTGGTCCATGAAATGTCATTGAGAAACCTGAGATGGCCCAAGCCCCTTGTCAAGCAGATGGAGATGGGAGAAGAGCTTTGGTGAAGGTCATACAGTGAGTTAATGATGGGATCGGGACTTAGACCCAGACCTCTTAGTTCAAAACTCTTCTTACTACCACCACATTGCTTTGTACCATGAAAGAGAATGAGATGCAGGGTGGAGGAGGGGCAGAGTTGGACCAATACTAAAAACCCCTTTGTCAGAAGCAAGGCATGAGAAGGAAGGTGGGCTGAGGACATCCACCCCTCCCTCAAAATGTCCCAGAGGAAAAATAACTGTCATTTTTAGAGATGTAGGAGAAACATGGAAAGAACAGGAGGTAAATCCTATGAAAGGCAAAACATAACTCCAGGACTATTTCCTAAAGATAGAAAAAGGTTTTTAGTTTAATTAGAGGCTGGACAGGAGTTACAAATATCCTTCGGAAGCTAAGCAGGGTTGGGCCTGGTTGGTACTTGGATGGGAGGAGTCACAAGTATCCTAATGTTAGGAGAAATAACTATGACTTAGTGCAATGACTCCCAAACCTGGCCGATAATTAGAATCACTAAGGGAACTTCTTAAAACACAATTTTCTAAGCCCCACCACAGAGGATCTGATTCAGTAAATATAAAGTGGAGTCCTGAAATCTGCATTTCTAAAACTCTCCTCAGTTCATTTGACAAAAGCTGCAATCCACTCTAGATTTTTTTTTTAAATCATAATAAAGTAGTAAAACATAGGAAATATATGGAATCTTCCTTAATACTAATATAAATATAAATATGTCTCTCAAGCTAGTGTTTGCTAATTTAGAACATTGCAGGATTTCTATTAACATCATGAACAAGACAGAGACAACCACTATCCCCTGTATTCGTTAACATTGTTCTGGAGGTAGTGGCCACAGGAGTTAGACAAGAAAAAAAAAATGAGGTATAAAAATAAGAGACAACTTATGTTTTGCAAATGATGTAAATATGTCTGAAAAACTTAAGAGAATCCATTTAAAACAATTACACAAACACTATGGATTTGGTGAGGTCAATAATAAATATCACACGTCAAGAGCTGCCCAGGTGGTTCTGATGTCCAATCAGATATGGAAACCATGGTTTAGTACACAGAGGTGATCAGAACCAATGATAGCTCCCACCAAGACTGAGTTTTCCTTTAACATTTGGGGTTTGTAAATACAAAAACAAAAACAAAAACAAATCCCATGAACAATCGTCAGTAGACACCCTGGTCCTTAGGAGGTGCTTTTCTTAAACCAAAGTTGAAATTCTCACCTTTCAGTCAGCCATGGTAGATACCTCCTCCCCTCCACAATCAAGCTTGTGTTGAACCAGCCATAGCTAGAGTCAAAACCAGGCAAGAGAGGTGATAAGGAATCAGAATCAGAATGATATTCAGACTTTCAAATGGAGGTGGGAGTAGTCTCACTTTGGGGGACCCCCAAGTATAGAGCCAGGACCACTGAGTGAAGTTCAAATGAGGACTGGTTTTCAGTGCAAAGAAATTTTTTTTTTATCAGAAAACCCATCTCTGACATTGGGGTGTGCACATGGAGACTGGATGTGCATTTTTAGAGGGGATTCAGGTATGGGATGGGGTGAGGGGAAGACCAAAGAGACATCAGGCTGCAAGGGAAAGAATAGAAGTGTTTGGAGTCACACAGACTGGGTTGGAATCCCATTTTGGTTGCTTGGTTGTATGACCTTGGGATGTCAGCCTCTCTGTAGCTCAGTTTCTTCATCTACAAAAGAGGGCAGTGATATGGAGCTTCTGGGCTTCAGATCTGTGACTCCATATCCCCCACCATCTTAGGGTCCCATTGAGTGGGTGGCTTCTCCAAAGGAGCTGGACAGAGCAGCAGGAGTCCAATGTACCAGTGGCTTTTGGCTTCGGATGGGAGAGGAAATTTGGTGCCTCCATCTTCTGCTGCTTTCTGGGCAGATTTGTCTGAATCATGGGACCACAGCCCCTTTGCCCCTGACGACAACCTCACCTATAATCAGGGAACATATCTAACTCTCTGCAGGTCAGCTTCCGAAATCCCAGAACTGTGTCCTTCCAGGAAGGATCCTGCCAAGGGAAGAGAGAGGGAGGCACAGGGGTGAGTAGAAGTGAATTGAAAGTTGTCCAATGTGTACCATGTGTAAGGTGCCTTTCCAAGTATGTTACTTATACCTATCCATTTAATACCCCCAACAATTCATTGAGATACATACTATTCTTATCTCCATTTTCACAGATGGGCCAGTTGAGACTTAAAGAGGTTAAGCAACTTGTCTAAAGTCACACCGCTAATAAACAATGGAGCTGAACCAACACAGTCTGGCTTCAGAGTCCATGGTCTTAACCATGATGCTATACGAAGGAAGGGTAAGGTGAGAATAAGGCTGAGGGCAAGTGATATGGTAAGAGTCAGAAATAAGACAGAAACCGCTGACAGTGAGGGTTATACCAAGGGTGAGAGTGGGAGGCAGCAGAGCATAGAATCAGACAACCTGGTGGAGTTTGGGGCCTCCCCCCAGATCACCGTAAATTGTCTGAGACTTCCATTTTCTTGTCTGTATCATGGAGTTAATAATCACTCTTGGTCCCACGGAAGAGAACAGGTAATATGGGTGATGCCCGTAGCCCGGTGCTAAACATCGACTTAGCCTTAGAGAGCTCGCCTGGGTTTCTGGGCACCCAGCCAAAACCATCTCCTCCAAGCAACTTGAGAACATCCCCCAAGGCTGTGTCCTTCTTAGCGCATTGGGCACCATGGGGTCCTAGACAACCTGGGTTCAAATTCCAGGTCTATCGTGTAAGAGATTTGTGACTTGAGGAAGTTACTCCATTTCTCTGAGCTTCTATTTCCTCATTGTACAAAGAGGCTAATGATAGCACTTACTTGCTGGTTATTATGAGAATTAAACAAGTCACTAGTTGTAAAGTAGTTAGCACAGGGCCTGGTACAAAGTAAGGCTCCTGTTTCCTCTTGGTGGAAAATCCTGGCATCTCCAGGGGTCCAGGCAACCTTGTG
This sequence comes from Mellivora capensis, assembly GCA_004024625.1. Classification (NCBI taxonomy): domain Eukaryota; kingdom Metazoa; phylum Chordata; class Mammalia; order Carnivora; family Mustelidae; genus Mellivora; species Mellivora capensis. The sequence goes on along the minus strand of PISX010001994.1, from coordinate 107,929 downwards.
ACTTTAGCATGAAATCACCACCACTACAGGACGTGTCTGGATTTGCCTCGATCAAAGGCTGGTTCCCCTGGTTCATCAGAAAATTCTTTGGTCTCTGCCAATTTAAGGACAAAATCAGAACCAAAAATAATTTTAAAGCAGAAATAGAATTTAAAGGAAACCTGATTTGAATGTAAGAGGCTGTCGCCTACAAGGCTCAAAGTGCTCCCTAGAGTTGGGCTCCCAGCTCTGTTCTGTGATCAAGGACACCTCACTCACCGGAAAAGCTTCACGGAAGAGGTTGTAGCCTGAGATTAGGGCCAGGCCCATGTTTGCAGCGTTGGGAGAATGGATGTGGCTCAGGAGATAGTCAAAGGTCTGCCGATTCCAATGCCTGGAAGGATCCCGCAGATTCTCGGTCACCTGATACCCCGAACTGGATGAGAAATCTCTTTAGGGTTGGCTTGCATTGGGATTGTGACCAGGCTGGTGGGGATAGGTCAAAATTCAGAAGCCCACCACGTTCCCTCCTACAATATCCCAAATGCTTATGGGTCTTCCCTATCCCCAGACTTTCTAGTAGTTTTCCCCATTGATAGGAAAGAGAAGGTAGGAAGCAAGGGATGGTCCAGCACAACCATTTGGAGCCCACCTCAGCCTTGGGATCATGTAGCTGCAAGTTTAAATCATGGCTTGGGCCCGCTTTGAGATCTGTCCCACAATTCAGGCTCACTCCAAGCACTCTCCCCTCCATATAAATGCCAGCAGGAGACCTTGGCTTGCTGCTCCCGAACACTTTCCTCCTCCTCTTCCTGGGCACAGAACCTGGCTACGTCTCCTCAGCTCCCACGCAGCTGGGTGTGGTCATGTGACTGCACTCTGCCCGATGGACCCTAAGACTGCACACGTCATCTTCATGCTGTATTCCTTCCAAAACCAAAGCCTAGTGACATCAGAAGGTATGATGACACAGGTACTGTGGCCACATGAGAAGCCACAGAGGAGGACAGCAGAGCTGTGAGATGCAAGGAACCCGGGCCCCTGAATTATCACCCACTGGTCAGGAACATTGGTTCTAGGATTTACGGGAGAACGTAACTTCCGTTTGAGTCTTTACACACTTGGGGATTCTTTCCTGAAGCAGCCAGTGGTTTGCAGTTTCTAAACAGACAAAATAACCTTTGCTACACCTGGTCATCCACCTACCCAAACATCCACCTGGAGGACCCTCAGAAAGTTAAAACTAGCATTACCCTATGATCCGGCAATCACACTACTGGGTATTTACCCAAAGAATACAAAAACACTAATTCAAACGGAAACATGCATCCCGTTCATAGCCGCATTATTGGCGACAGCCAAGATATGGAAGCAGCCCAAGTGTCTGTCAATTGATGAATGGATAAAGATGTGGTCTATATATACAATGGACTACTGCTCAGCCATAAAAGAGAATGAAATCTTGCCATGTGCAACGACATGGACAGAGCTAGAGAGGACAATGCTAAGCGAAATAAGGGAAAGACGAATGCCCTATGATCTCACTCCTATGTGGAATTAAAGGAACAAAACAACTGAGCAAAGGGAAAAAGAGAAAAAGAGAGACTCTCAACTGTAGAGAACAAAGTGATGGTTCCCAGAGAGGAGGTGGGTGGGGGGGGGGGCAGGAAACAGGTGATGGGGATGAAAGAGAACACGTGAGGCAAGCACCAGGCATTCAATCGTGTAGTGCACACCTGAAACTAATATAACACTGTATGTTACCTAACTGGAGCTAAAATAAACACATTTAAAAATTGTTAAGTAAAAATGATTGTCAAGGGTGTCTGGGTGGCTCAGTGGGTGAAGCCTCTGCCTCTGCGCAGGTCATGATCCCAGGGTCCTGGGATGGAGCCCCCGCATCGCATCGGGCTCTCTGCTCAGCAGGGAGCCTGCTTCCTCCTCTCTGCCTGCCTCTGTGCCTACTTGTGATCGCTCTCTGTGAAATAAATAAATCTTTAAAAAAAAAAAAGATTGTTGCAATGGGCAAATTCGGGGGAGATAGACTTCTAAGCTGTTAAATACAGCCGAGAGACTGTTAGAAATGGCAATTGGAGGGGCACCTCGGTGGCTCAGTGGGTTAAAGTCTCTGACTTTGGCTCAGGTCATGATCCCAGAGTCCTGGGACGGAGCCCCCCATCTCTGCTCAGCAGGGAGCCTGCTTCCCTTCCTTTCTCTCTGCCTACTTCTCTGACTAATTGTGATCTCTGCCTGTCAAATAAAATCTTTAAAAGAAAAAAAAAGAAATGGCAATTGGAATGAGTTCAAATAAACTGAATGATCTTTTTATGAATTTATATATGGGGAAAAAAAGTCTCCTATGGCAAAATTGTCCCCTACTGTACCCAGTATCAAGGACTTTAGTGCATTTTGTCCTTCTTTGTAATTAATTATTGCTGGGATTTGAAGGGCTCTGTTTTCTTTTTTTTAGATTTTTTTTTTTTTTTGAGAGAGAGAGAGAGAAATGAGAGAGAGAGCACAAGGAGGGGCAGCAGCAGAGGAAGAGGGAGAAGCAGACCCCCCACTGAGCAGAGACCCCCCCCCCACATGTGGGGCTTGATCCCAGGACCCTAGGATCATGACCTGAGATGAAAGCAGCTGCCTAAATGACTGAGCCACCCAGGTACCCCCAAAGGGCTCTATTTCTTGTTAGCCCCTGGGGAAATCAGATGAAAATGACCTTTAAATAAATAAACTAGGAAAAAATATCCAAGTATTCCTGATCCATCCATGCACATGACATCCACAGCCACCCAGTTTAGGGGAGGCATGGAGAAAAGCCTGCATTGGTCTGGCATATAGTAGGGCTTACTATTTAGTAGTATTTTCTTCTAAGCCTTGACAAGACTCTTTTTCTTTTTTTTTTATGTTATTTTTTCAGTGTTCCAAGATTCATTGTTTATGCACCACACCGAGTGCTCCATGCAATACGTGTCCACCTTAATACCCACCACCAGGCCCTCCCAACTTCCCACCCACCTTCTCTCCAAAACCCTCAGTTTGTTTTTCAGAGTCCACTGTCTCTCTTGGTTCATCTTGCTCTCCCACTTCTCCCAAATCACTTCTCCTCTCCTTCACCTAATGTCCTCTGTGTTATTCCTTATGCTCCACAAATAAGCAAAACCATATGATAATTGACTCTCTCTGCTTGACTTATTTTACTCAGCATAATCTCTTCCAGTCCTGTCCATGTTGCTACAAAAGTTGGGTATTCATCCTTTCTGATGGAGGCATAATACTCCATAGTGTATATGGACCACATCTTCCTTATCCATTCGTCCGTTGAAGGGCATCTTGGCTCTTTCCACAGTTTGGCGACCGTGGCCATTGTTGCTATGAACATTGGGGTACAGATGGCCCTTCTTTCCACTACATCTGTATCTTTGGGGTAAATACCCAGTAGTGCAATGGCAGGGTCATAGGGAAGCTCTATCTTTAATTTCTCAAGGAATCTCCACACTGTTTTCCAAAATGGCTGCATCAACTTGCATTCCCAACAAGGAGCTTGTTCTTGCTGATGGGAACCCTGAGAGGGAGCATCCCCTCTTCGAATTCAGCCCCTCCACTTCCCCAGGCCATCCTCTGGGACCCTCACTCACACTTCCTGTGGGTTGCTGGGGTCCGAGAGGTAGGCCTGACAGAGGCCCGCAGCCACGTCGCTGTTGGTGAACGGGGTGAAGCGGTCCGCATAGACCCTCACATCCAGCGACGGCAGGACCGAACGGTAACGCTCGTGGATGCATAGGGCAGTGGAGAGCCCGACGACACCTGCTCCAATCACCACCACGAGCATCGTGCCAGCCTGCAGGGAGGAAAGGTTGCAGTGTGCCATCACCACCGTCGCCGCCGTCCCCTGAAAGCTTAGAAAGTGCCAGACACCGCCAAGCACTTCTACACCTGATCCTCCTACTGACCCTCAGAAACAGAAAAATGGAATCACAGAGAAGCAAAGCAACTTGCCTAAAGTCACACAGTGGGTAAGTGAAGCAGCTATGGTTGGGGAGCCTTGCCCAAAGACCTTGCCCCAAGCCAGGAACTAGGACCTGAGAGAGTTTTCTGGCCAGCCGCAGACTGGGAAGCTAGCTGGGAGGTGGGGCGGGAGGGGGGGAAGAGCATGAGCTCCAGCTTCAACGATGCCTCAACTCTGCCACCTACTGGCCATTGACTTTGGGCAGGATGCTCATGAGCCTTCATCTTCTGGGAAACGGTGGGAAAAAAGGACTCATGCCTTGGAGAAGAGCTGGGACTTTTAACTAGATGGCCAGTGTGAAAACCTCAACATAACATCAAGTGCAAAAGAAGTCGTTTACTGACATTTGTGGAGCGCCTACTGTGTGCAACCCCAGTGCTGAGTGCTTCTCCCCACGTCCTTAGGAGGCTGAGGCTGGTATTATTGGCCCCATTGTTCAGATCAGGAAAAAGAGGCTCAGAGAGGTGAAGCAAGTTACCTGAGGTCACACAGCCAGTAAATGATGCTGCTGGTATTTCATTTCAATTAAGAAAACTCAATGTCCACGTTCGGCACACCTACTATGTGCCAAGCTGGGAGCGAGTGGGTGCAAGTCTGACTTATAGAACTTGGGTCTTCCAGCACACCCACTCAGGGCCTGCCTCGGGGGCTGGGTTGGCTGAGTCCTCAGAAGTTGAAAAGGCCTAGCAGCTTTTGACCTTGAAGCTGCTTGGGCTCTGCACAGCAGGGAAATACCCTGTGGGCTCCTGCTGAGGCAGAACAAGGGGACTTTTTATGCCCGGAAGGGCCAAATTCAACTTTCCCTCCTCTACACTCACAGCCCTCTTCCCACAGACCGAGCCTCCTGGCAACCCGGTGGCCCTGAACGGCAGGACATTTTCAATATGGCCTAGTTTTGTAAAAGGGGAAAACGGCTCCAGCCCACAAGAACTGGACTCCGTTGGGGTTTCAGCAGCCAAGTTGGAGATAAAACCAGGAAACGGAAAGGCATTGCTCATTGTCCTTCCCGCTAAGAGGCTTGGTTGCAGGGGCAGACCCTCTCAAGGACCCCTAGGCTCCTCCCATCCCTCCTCCCCACTACTTTGACTTAAGAGATTCAATATCCTCTTCTGTAAAGAAGTGGATATGTGACCTTGACCTCACAGGGTCACCCTGAAAATGAATCCTTCCGCTTGGCGGAAGTTTCTGGTGTGGCCTTTGGCACAGAGTAGGCCCTAAGTGTGTAGTGACCTCCTTCTGTCCCCCGGCATCTTTTTTTTTTTTTTTTTTTAAGATTTTATTTATGTATTTGAGAGAGAGCATGAGCAAGGAGAAGGTCAAAGGGAGAAGCAGACTCCCCGTGGAGCTGGGAGCCCGATGCGGGACTCGATCCCGGGACTCCGGGACCATGACCCGAGCCGAAGGCTCATCCAACCAACTGAGCCACCCAGGCGTCTCTGTCCCCCGGCATCTTGAAGATAACAAGGGAAAGAACACCAAGGGAAGGAGAAGAGGAAGAACGGAGAATCAAACCCGGCTTCACTTCTGACTCTCTGTGTGGCCTTGACCAAGTTACTTCCCCTTTCTGGGCCTTCTAACTCTCTCTGCGAAACTCTGGAGAGTTGACCACTTTTGTGCATTAACAATAAGAAGGCAAGAATAGAGGGCTTTCCTGTAATTTCCAAATACCCCAAATGAATCCCGGAGGCAGTAGTAACAGGTCAGGCTGGGCGTCAGATATACGCAGGTTCATCTTGGCATCTGGTCCACACCAGCTGTGTGTCCCTGGGCAAGTCGCTTAACTTAACTGAGCGAAGGTGACCAATCTCCTCCATTTCTCAGGACTGAGGATGTTCCCAGGACGTGGACTCTGAGAGAGAAAACCAGGGAAGTCCTGGAGCCAACAGGGCTGAATTGGTCATCCTCACTGAGGACTTTCAAGGGTTAATAAAGCTTCCTGCCCATTGTCTCCCTATCAAAGAATCAGCTCCAGGAGGACAGGGACATTTCTTTTTTAAGGTTTATTTATTTATTTGAGAGAGAGAGAGAGAGAGTGCACAAGTTGGTGGGGGTGGGGAGAGTGCAGAGGGAGAGAAGCTCAAGCAGACTCCCTGCTGAGCCCAGGGCCTGACACAGGGCTCGATCTCACAACCCATGAGGTCATGACCTGACCTGAAACCAAGAGTCAGACACTTAACCAACTGGACCCTGGGCAGGGGTTTTTATCTACTGTTCTATCCCCAGGGCCTAGAATAGTGCCCTGCCTATAGCAGGGATGAATGAATGAATGAATGAATGATTGATTCAAGTTTTTATGAGGATCAAAAGAGAAAATACTGGTTAAGCCCTGGGAAGCTCATAAATTACCACAGTTGATTTTCATCATCCCAGTTCACAGGTGAGGGAGCCAAGGGTAGAGAGAGGAAGCTAAGTTATTTGAGGTCATAACAAGGGTTAGAGGAAAAGTGGGGTGTGAACCCCACTCTGCCTTTTCCAGAGCCCGAGTTTTTGTTGTTGTTGTTGCTTTTCCATTCTCATGACACCTAGAAAACCAGCAAAGGATGGAGAAAAAGAAGCTGTTTCTATAGGAGAGGTTGTGAGGGAGGAGGAGAGCATGAAAACCCTCCAGAGGTTTCTGGGCAGGAAGAGGCCTTGGACTGAAGCAAAGCAGGCACACGGCCTGTCTTTCAATAACCAGGCTAGTCAGGTGTGTCAAAGCCTCTGGTTAGGAGCAGGGGCACGTGCCGAAGAGAAGAGCTTGGGGGACGCCCAGAACAACATCTGGAACCAAATGGCCAAGACGAACAGGGACAAGTCACAGTGTGGGACTCAGTTTCTCCAGCATGTAAAGTTCTAAAGATGAGTTAGACATCGTCACGCAGACGGGGAAACTGAGGCCTGGAAAAGCGGAGGGACTCAACCAAAATGATGCATTTGTGATAAAAGGGTTTGTGTGGTCTTGGGATGAAAAAGTCTCCATAGGTTGAATCAGGAAAAGAACGGGCCATACAGAGTTGGCAATAAGCCTGCTAGCATGTTCCAGTCACTGCACTAAGAACTTTATGTGCTGTTAAATGCTTTCATCCTCTGACAACCCTCAGTGTTATTATGCCCATTTTCCAGATGAAGCAAGTGAGGCTTAGACACCCGTGAGCAGCAGAGCCTGTGTCCCTAAACAACACCAAGAGAAGCTGGCAAATCACAGTATCTGAAAAAACATCTGAGAGCTAAGCAGGTGAAAATAAAGAGACAGTATTTCAGGGTCCTGCGTTGAAAGAACCCATACCATACAACGTGCGTGCGAATTCTTAGCACGTTGCTGGTAGGCACAGACTCGAGAAGGAAGAATGTGTTTCCTAAAGCCAATCATCTTCAGCTGCGTGAATCTAATCTGATGCTGATTGGAGCAAATTGTGATTGTGCATTAAAGCACAATATAAATGCTTGACGTTCTTCCACAAAGCAGAAGCCGAGCTGTAGGATCGGACAGATCCAGCCTCCGGTTAAAATCATTCATGCATGTGGATCATGAACTTGGGGACTGGCATGCACACACGGCGTGATTGCTAGGTCAGCCATTTCTCGCTGTTGCTGGCATTCCCGTTAGTGTGGCCCTTCTTCCGTGTCTTATGCCCTTACTTCAACTAAGCATACTTGGGGGAGGGTGCGTCAAGGAAGATGCCGAGGTTCTCACATTTATCTGCGTGCGTGTGTCATTATAATGACTCCGTCAGCATGGGGCGGAAGGGGAATTTGGGGCCTCTGCCCCTCACCACACACATGTAGGTTCAGTACAGATGGTCCTCTTGCTTCCTCCTCTTAACCGCTCAGGGCTGGGTTCGGGGAGAGGAAGTCACTCTGCCAAAGTCACACAGCCAGTATGGGACAGCACTGGGACCTGGACCCTGCTCTGGACTTTCCACACCGTGCTAGGTAACTATTAACCAATAGGCGGTAAGTGGGCACCTGACGCTTTCTGCTTGCTTTTTAGTCTTGTGTTTGTTTGCTTATAACTTCCCTTGTCCCTCAAAAAGAATTTAGGGCAGCTTGTGCCTTGGATTGCTATTTGCGTGTAGCAAAAAAAAAAAAAAAAAGGAGACTTGTTACCAAAAAATCGGGTGAGGTATTTGAATGAACTAAATCAAGGTTGTCCCATACGGCTACTTCTTCTGCTGCTGATATTTTTTCACAATTTACCTTTTTTTTTTTTTTTAAAGATTTTATGTATTTATTTGTCAGAGAGAGAGAGAGCGAGAGAGTGAGCACAGGCAGACAGAGCAGCAGGCAGAGGCAGAGGGAGAAGCAGGCTCCCTGCCGAGCAAGGAGCCCATCATGACCTGAGCCGAAGGCAGCCGCTTAACCAACTGAGCCACCCAGGCGTCCCCACAATTTACCTTTAAAAGGAACAGATTCAATAAATGCTTGACAAGCAGGCTACCAGCCCCCTGTTCCCAAATAATAACGACCATTTACTGAGTACTTGCTACTGCCCAGTTCTATGCTAAGTTCTTTCTGTTCATCACCTCTTTTGATATTCAGACTAGCCCTATAAGAGGTGATTATGATCCCTGTCTTCCAGAGGAGGAGAAAGAGGTGTGGAGAGGTGAAGGCACCTGCCTAGCCACAGAGCTGTTGCCTGCCTTGGGCTCTGACATGGAGCCTTCTCCTTGGCGCTGGGAGGACTTTGAGTCCCAGGGCACTGCCACCCCCACTCACCTGGATTTTCAGACTTCTGAAGAGACAGCTGCGGTAGATGCAGGATCTTGTCTCCTGAGGGGAGTCTCCCGATTCTGGGGCGTCCTGTCCTCAGCCCTCTGCCTGCCAACTGGGACTGGAGCTCAGGGTCAAAATCTGGAGTTATGGACAGGGCACAGCAAGGGGCGGGGCTTGGCACTGTGCAGTGCTGCTCACAGTCTGGGAGACCTCCCCTCCCCCCACTCTGGTCCCTGAAAAGTTGCCTGACTTTTCTGGCTGATCCCAAGCCCCTGGGGACAGCCCTCGGGGGAGGGAGGGCGGGAGGGCTGATGGGGACAAGGAGGTCTCTCTCTCGGGCCAGCTGGAGAGGATCCTCTTTCTTCCCTCTTCCTGCTGCCACCCTGGGGGAGGGGAGGGTTGTTCCCTGGGCCACTGTGGGCCTGGTCAGCCTGGCAGCCCTGTGGGGAGGCCACAGATACAGAACAGGGCCTCCAGCGGCCAGCCGGCCAGCCTAATGCCATTCTTGGATGCTGGATGCATGAGGCCAAGGAGAGACTCAAGGCAACGCCTGTTTGGGCCGTAAGGATGCGTGGCTTTTTGCTGCCGTATCCCAGAGACACGGGCGGGCGGCAGAACTCCAGGTCCCTCCTCTGCCAGGGCTAGATGTGGAGTTGTGATTATTGGAGCCAAAGGATTACCAGGCGCCTCAGTGTGTGGATGGGGAGACTGAGGCCCGGAGACAGGGACTAACCAGCCCCAAGTCAGGCATCCTTTGGGTCAGCTTTGAAGATCCAGCCTCCACTTCCCTATCTTCAGCATTATCGAATAAACAAGTGAGGACAAAATAAGAAAATGCATAGAAAAAACTTAGTGCATGGTGTTTTTCAATAATAACTTTAATTTTTAAATTTTAGATTTTTTCTTTATTTGACAGAGATAGAGAAAGAGCAAGCGCAAGCATCGGGAGCAGGAGAGGGAGAAGCAGGCTCCCCACCGAGCAGGGAGTCTGATGCGGGGCTCCATCCCAGGACCCCAGGACCATGACCTGAGCCGAAGGCAGACACCCAACCAACGGAGCCACCCAGGTGTCCCTTTTTTAATAATAATTTTTTTAAAAGGTGGAGTGAACTTTACTTTTTACTCTATATATTTCAATTTCATTTGAATTTTTAAAATAATAGTCATGTATCACTTTCATATCACATGACCTTGTGTCCCTAATTCCTTGTGCCCCTAGTTCATTTGGGAATATTTAAAATTAATAGTTAATTTAAAGTTAACAGAAATTCACCAGATAGCTTCACATGCCCCCCAACTCTTATTCCAGCAATGATGTATATCTTGTAAATTTAGTATGCCAGTTTTATGTATTATTTTTTAAAAGGGTTTCTTTTTAAGTGATCTCTACACAGGGCTCGAACTCCTAACCCTGAGATCTAGAGTCCTGTTCTCCGCCAACTGAGCCTGCCAGGAGCTCCATGATGTGACAGGTTTAAATACTTTGCCTGGATTATCTCATTTAAAAAAGTTTATTTATGTATTTATTTGAGAGAGAGTGTTCACAAGCAAGAGCATGAGCTGGGGCTCAGGGGCAGAGGAAGAGGGAGATAGAGAGGCAGACTCCTCGCTGAGTAGGGAGCTTGATACAGGGCTTGATCCCAGGACCCTGGGACCATGACCCAAGCCAAAAGCAAATGCTTAATGGCTGAGCCACCCAGGTGCTCTGGATTATCTCATTTAATCTCACAACAGCCCTGTACACTAGGGGCTATTATGATCAGCCCTCTCTTCAGTTCAAAAACTTGTTCCCCGTGTCCACTTATGCTAGACACACAATTATCCCCGTACCCAGGAACCCCGAATCTTACACACACACATTCCCAAGAGAAATTAAAACATGCCTCAACCAAAAAGCTTGTACAAGAACATTCACAGCCCAGAAGTAGAAACAACTCAAATTATCTATCAGCTGGAGAATGAATGAAACCAATGGTGGAGTTCTCGCACAATTCCCACTATGGAATATTATACAGTGATGAAAAAGTCAAATGTTGCCACATGCAACAGCCTGGAGGAATGCCATAGTTGCTATGTTGAGTGGAAGAAGCCATACAGGAGGGAACCCATACAGCATGCTTCCGTATTTGTGAAATACAAGAAAAAGGCAAAACAAATTAATGGTCATAGAGGATATGGGAAAATCTATTGCCTCTGGGGGAGGCACTGAGGAGAACAGGGCACAAAGACATCTTCTGAGAGGCTGGAAATGTGCTCCTTAATAAGTTGGTGGTTACGGGAATATGTATACATAAAAATTCATATGGTTGTGCATTTAAAATTAAGATCAATTAGAAGAGGGGGGTGGGACGCCAGGGTGGCTCAGTGGGTTGGGCCGCTGCCTTTGGCTCGGGTCATAGTCCCGGGGTCCTGGGATCGAGTCCCACATCGGGCTCCTTGCTCAGCAGGGAGCCTGCTTCCCCCTCTGCCTCTGCCTGCCACTCCGCCTGCTTGTGCTCTCTCTCTCTCACCCTCTCTGACAAATAAATAAATGAAATCTTTAGAAGGGGGGGAGGGAGAGAGAGAAAGAAGGAAAGAAGTCCCCACAGACTGGATATAGGGCTCACATGGTCTCAGTGATCATTAAGGCTCTTAAGAAACTACTCTAAATCCCCAAAGCTCGCTGCTCATGCTGGTAGAAGCTTCCCAAAGATCCCCCCAAAAGGACTTCTGGAAGCAATTTCTGTGTATTTGGGTGGAGCTCTGGGAGTCAAAGATCCTTCTGTTCCAGTGGCTGGTTGACAAACAGCGTGACCTCGTAGCAGCTCTGAAATACTCTTGGTTAAGGCGAAAGAATCATTCACTGAGAGAATTCCCTGCGGGAGGCAGAATTCAGAGTTCAAGGTGGGGCAGGTGAAGCTGTAGAACAAGTTAGCGCATAGCTGCTCTCCCTCAGAGAAACTGAAGTTTTACTTTAATTTTTCTAAGTATGAAGGTCATCAGAACCTCTGTAAATGTGTACAACACTGGAGGGGTAAAGAAACTAGCCAACAGGGGCCGTTCATGTCAGATGAATAAAGGCATCTGCGTGGCTCAGTCGTTAAGCATCTCCCTTACTCAGGTCATGATCCCAGGGTTCTGGGATCAAACCCCACTTTGGGTTCCCCACTCAGTGGGAAAGCCTGCTTCTCCCTCTCCCTGTGTCTCTCTCTCTGTCAAATAAATAAATAAAATCTTAAAAAAAAAAATGTCGGATGCATATCCGGGTGAAAAAAATGGGATGGTGTTATATGTTGCCGTGTCTCCCATTCTGTTCACTTATCAGTGTGGTAGGTCCTAGAATATCTCTCTGAGCAACTGGGGAACAACAGCATCCATCTCACACAGGGTACAAGTGTCTACGGATGTAACAGTTTTTCAAGTCAGTCCCTATGGGGGGCTGTCCCTATACTTTTTTTTTTTTTGATGTTACAAAGAAATATCCTGAACATGTTTCTTGGCACACTCGTCTAATTATTTCCTTAGACTCAATTCCTAAAAATGAAATCATTGTGCCAAAGAGTTTGCATGTTTAGAATGTTGTTCCAGGGACGCCTGGGTGGCTCAGTGGGTTAAGCCCCTGCTTTCAGCTCAGGTTATGATCCCATGGTCCTGGGATCGAGTCCCACATCCGGCTCCTTGCTCGGCGGGAAGCCTGCTTTTCTCTCCACTTCTGCCTGCCTCTCTGCCTGCTTGTGTGCTCTCTCTCTCTCTCCTTCTCTCTGACAAATAAATAAAATCTTTTTAAAAATAACAATAATAATAATAAAATGTTGCTCCAGGGACACCCGGGTGGCTCAGTCGGCTGAGCGTCTGCCTTCGACTCGGGTCATGATCCCAGGGTCCTGGAATTGAGTCCCACATTGGGCTCCCTGCTCAGCGGGGAGCCTGCTTCTCCCTGTACCTGCTGCTCCCCCTGCTTGTGCTTTCTCTCTCTCTCTCTCTGACAAATGGATAAATAAAATCTTTAAAAATAACTATAATAAAAAATAAAATGTTGATCCATTTTGCTAGATGGCCCTCCAGAAGGGCTCTATCAATTGACAAATTTAAGGAGATGCCCACCCTGTACTTGCACCATCCCAAGAGTGAAAGCCTCGTAGGTTTTGCCCAGCCCCCACACAGCACAGGCCTCCACCTCCGTCAGCCCAGCTGGTGACATCGCAAATCTTCTCATACGGTGATGGGCCCTTTTGGATCCCTTCCTTTCTTTCTTTTTTTTTTTTTTTAATTTATTTATTTATTTGACAGAGAGAGACACAGCCAGAGAGGGAACACAAGCAGGGGGTGGGTGGGAGAGGGAGAAATGGCTTCCCACTGAGCAGGGAGCCCGATGCGAGCCTGATACAGGACTCCATCCCAGACCTGAATCAAAGGCAGCCACTTAATGAATGAGCCACACAGGTGTCCCCCCTTTTGGATTTCTTTACCAAGTGCCTATGTCGGTAGGTTTGTATGTACTCATGCATTTATGTATGTATTTATCATTTTTCTATTGAATTGAGCTGGCTATTTTTCCTGTTGAATTGTGAGAATTTCTGTTGTAAATATTTTCCCCAATTTGTTTGTCATACAAAGATTTTAAAACTTTTTGCTATCAAATCTACTCTTTTTGTTTTCCTTCATGGTTTCTGCCATTAACGTCATATTTAGAAGCCTACTTCCCCCCTTCCCTCCCTGCCACTTATTATAAATTACTTGCACAGGGGCGCCTGGGTGACTCAGTGGGTTAAAGCCTCTGCCTTTGGCTCAGGTCATGATCCCAGGGTCCTGGAAGCCTGCTTCCCTTCCTCTCTCTCTCTGCCTGCCTCTATGCCTACTTGTGATCTCTGTCTGTCAAATAAATAAATAAAATCTTTTAAAAAAAATTACTTGCACAGACTTTTAAGAACCTCTGAGGGCTTTTTTCCCCCCACATTTATTTACTTTTTAAGATTTTATTTATTTATTTGAGAGAGAGAGAGAATGGCAGTGGGAGAGTGAGAGGGAGAAGCAGGCTCCCCACTGAGCAGGGAGCCTAATGTGGAGCTCAATTCTAGGAGCCTGGGATCATGACCTGAGGCAGAGGCAGGCCCTTAACCAACTGAGCCACCCAGGTGCTCTTTTTGTTTTTTTTTTTTACACTTAGATATTTGATTTATTTGAAATTAATTTTGGAGACTAGAAGCGGGATATGGATCTTGCTGTACTGGCTAGCTAATGGCACAAAAACCATTGGGTAAGTCACTTAGATTTTCTCTACGGATACCTACCTGACTTTATCATTCACTAAACTCCTCTATATGTTTGGGTCTATTCCTGAACTCTCCATCGATTTGTCTGTGGCTTTCTAACCCAGTGTCCATTCTGTTTCAATTTCTGCAGCTTCATCATGTGTTTTAAGATCTGGTAGAACAGACCCCTTCTCTTTACTTTTCCTTCTCAGAGTTTATCCCTCCCTCTTCTCCCACAGTTACCTTTCCGGGGGTGGGGAGGTTCGGGGAGTGATTAAGGTCATGGACCCTGGAGTGCAACAAGCAGACTCAATTGGCAGCCCAGCTTTGCCCTCTCTACCTGTGTGGTCTTGCACTGATGTTTAAGGAAACCAGAGCACCGTAGAACATGGAACTCTCAATCTTGGGGCCATGAGTTCAAGCCCCACGTTGGCCCTAGAGCTTCCTTTAAAAAAAAAAACAACATCATAATAAATGCCAACTATGAAATTATTCAAAAGAAGGCAAAAAGGAAACCAGAGCACAATTGGGAGGCACATGGCAGGAGGTCCAAGAGCACACGCTTTGGTATCAGACATGTCAACCCCCAGCTCCACACCTCATGGTCCTCCCGATCTCCAGCAAGTGCCCCCCTGCCATGCTTCGTGTGGAATGGGGGAGGGGCCTGGGAACTGCTCCTTATTATTGGAAAAATTACATAACTAGGAACTTTCTCCTACTGTGGAATTAAGATGAAATAGTGATTGTCAGAGGACGGAATCCACAGTATGCGTCCAACAAACATTCGCTTGTTCTGTTATCTCTCGTCAGGACCCCTTACACCCCCCAAAAATCAGGTTGAGATTTTCACTGGAACTGCATTTGATTTAATAGAGAGAGAGAGATGGTTAATCCTACTATAATAAGTCTTTTCAACAAAAACAGGCGACCTTTTCCAAGGTGCCTGGCTGGCTCAGTCAGTGGAGCACGTGACTCCTAATCTCGGGGTTGTGTTCAAACCCCACACTGGCATAGAGATTACTTAAAATTTATTATTTTGGGGGGCGCCTGGGTGGCTCAGTGGGTTAAGCCTCTGCCTTCGGCTCAGGTCATGATCTCAGGGTCCTGTGATCAAGCCCCACATCGGGCTCTCTGCTCCACAGGGAGCCTGCTTCCCCCTCTCTCCCTGCCTGCCTCTCTGCCTACTTGTGATCTCTGTCTGTCAAATAAATAAATAAAATCTTTAAAAAAAATTTTTTTTTAAAGAAAACTTTTCCATCTCTCCATGTATGTCTCCTTTTTTGTTCTTTCGTAGCTTTCTAACTGCTCATACTTTTCCAAAACTGGGATCCTGTTTTATACTATATGGTGACCTACTTCTTCCCCCCCACCGCCGACTTCATATTTTATGAAAATATTTCTGCAGTAGTGCATTGTTTCATGACATATTTTTCTATGGATGCTGTATTCATTTTCTGTGGCTGTTTAATAAATGGCCTCGTAATTTAGTAGCTTAAAACAGTAAACATGTATTATCATACTTTTTCGGTGGGTCTGGAATCTGGGAGCAGCTCTGCCAGATGGTTCTGGCTGCGTTTCTCTCTCAAGGCCCATCTGGGATGTTGGCCACCGCTCTAGTCTCACTGAGGGCTTGAATGGGGCCTGAGGAGCCACTTTCAAGGTGGTTCGGTCATGTAGGTTGGTGTTGGCTGTTGGCCTCAGTTCTCTGCCCTGAGGACCTCTCTCCATAGGGCTGCTGGAGTGTGTCCTCATGTCGTGGCAGCTGGCTTCCCTGAAAGGGAGTGATCCAAGGGACAGCAAGATGAAAGCCACGGAGTCTTGTATGACCTTGTCTGAGAAGTCACACACCATCACAGCTGTGATGATGCAGGTCAGCCCTATTCATTGTGGACAATGTTCCACCGAGGAGGGAGTACCAGGAGATGGGGATATGGAGGGCCTCCTAGGAGGGCCGTCATATGCAGATACCCCCACTGACCTAACCAATTCCCTTTTGGGAATATTTAATCCCTCTGTCTCACAAGCCGGGGTTCCAAGGCCCAGAAAGGGTCAGCGTGGACACGGAGGGTGTTGCCTGTGAATGACACACTGGGGAGTCTTGGGGATGCCTGGAGCTAGGCAGGGCCTCCTCACCTAGCAGGGAAAACCCATAGGTTGAAGCAGGAAGTAGGTAGAGGAAGGGAGGCTTTAGCCAACATCCAGGAACACTGGACTCTGAGGCTGCCTGGCCGCCGGTGCCCATCAATCCGCCCAGAGAGACACCTTGACCAGGAGCCCTGGATACCACCCATTGCCAGATCCATCCCTGGATACCACACGCCGTGACTGAGGCTTTGGATCTCAGAACACCATTCCCTGCACAGGGGAGCACATCCAAACCATTGCCTCTTGGGCTAGAAGGGCTGACAACCTATACATGTCCCCTGGGAGCTGGTTGGCCTGGGTTCGAAGACCAGCTCTGCTTGGAGCTTCAGTTTCTTCACCCAGGGAAACGACAATATTAGGTGTATTCGTTTCCTTGAGCTACTGCCACAAAGAACCACAGGCCACGTGGTTTACACAACAGAAATCTGTCGCCTCGTGGCTTTGGCTGCCAGAAGTCTGCAATCAGGCTGTTGCCAGGCTTGGCTCCTTCTCAGGACCGTGGGAATCTGTTCCATGCTCCTCTCCTAGTTTCTGGTGGTTTGCTGGGGACCTCGGGGTTTCCCTGGCTTGTGGCAGCGTACCTCCAACATGGCAATTTCCCTGTGTCTCCCTCTGTGTCCGGATTTCCCATTTCCGTAAGGACACAGTGGCATCGGATGAGGGCCCACCCCGAGGACCTCATCTTCATTTGATCATCGGCAGAGACCCTGTTTCCAAATCAGGCCACGTATGCAGGTCCTGACGGGGAGGACCTCGACGTCTCCCTGGAGAAGACAGTGTTCAACCCGCTACACGAGGTAATATGAACACGAGCTGCCTGTTCCTTTGATGCACCTGGTGGGGTTCAGTCCTCACCACCAACCCGTGAAATAAATGAGTGCTGTCATTCTTATCCCCATGTTACAGAGGAGGAGGGTGAGCCTCAGATGATGGACGCATCTGATGGGGAGCTCTGTAGCTCCTAAGTCAGGACGCTCCGTTGAACCCAGCAGATCCCAACATCTCTACACCTCCCCGGTGGACTTGTCATGTGTTCCTTCTGCCCAAATGTCACCTTGTCCAGAGCTTTCCCTGACCACTCGCCTAAACAGCCCCATCACCCTTCTCTCCTTGGTCTGCTTTCTTTTTCTCTCAAACCCTTTCACTACTTGACATCCTATTTCATTTATCTGACCTTTATCTGTACCTGCCTTGGGCTAAGAAATTTGCCGATATTTATTTAAGCAAGAGATATTTCCCATGTATTATAGCAAATATATTTGTTTATATGTTGTTTGGGTCTATCCCCCTCCCCAGCTTGACTGAATGCCCTCAACACACAGTGACTTTCCGTTCACTTGTGGACCCCAAATTCCTATGGGCAGCAAAGACACTCCATACACACCTGTTGAATGAACTGAGTAAATGAGAAAGTGATACAATATCCAGAAAGTGTTTGGTATATACTGCATTATGACATTAAAATGATTTTTTTTCTTACAGTGTATATGCAGGTAGGTTTTTATATTCATTGTCTATGACTGCTATCCCCAATTACCAGAAACATAGTGGCTTAAAACTACAAGAGATTTTTTTTTCTCTTGTAGTTCTAGAGGCTAGAAGTCTGAAATCAGGTAGGGCTGAGTTCTTCCGGAGACAGTGAGTGGAGAATCCATTCGCTTGCCTTTTTTTTTTTTTTTTTTAAGATTTTATTTATTTATTTCACAGACAGAGATCACAAGTAGGCAGAGAGAGGGAGAGAGAGAGGAGGAAGCAGGCCCCCCCACCGAGCAGAGACACGATGTGGGGCTCAATCCCAAGACTCTGGGATCATGACCCAAGCTGAAGGCAGAGGCTTTAACCCACTGAGCCACCCAAACCCCCCTGCTTGCCTTTTTCTGCTTCGAGAAGCCTTGGCTCAGGGTCTTGCTTGCATCGCTCCAACCTCTTCCTTTTGTTGTTAGGTCTCCTTCTGCTCACTCTGATCCTGCTACCTTTTTGTGTTTTTTTTTTAAGATTTTATTTATTTGACAAACAGAGATCACAAGTAGGCAGAGAGGCAGGCAGAGAGAGAGAGAGAGAGAGGAGGAAGCAGGCTCCCTGCTAAGCAGAGAGCAGGGCTCATTGGGGGGCTGGATGCGGGGCTCCATCCCAGGACCCTGGAGTCATGACCTGAGCCAAAGGCAGAGGCTTTAAACCACTGAGCCACCCAGGTGTGCCCCCTGCTACCTCCTTCTTAGAAAGACCTTTGGGATTATATCGGGGCCACTTAGATAAACCAGGATACTCTCCCCATCTCAACAGCCTTAATTTAATCGCACCTGCAAAATCCCTCTTACCAAGGTCAGGTAACATACTCACAAGTTCCAGGGATTGGGATACAGACTTTTTTTTTTTTTGGAGGGTCATTATTTAGCCTACCAAAGCTTCATTACCTCTGAATTTCAATTCCGAATAGTTAAAGAGGAATTGCAAATTAGTTTGCCCTAAGGGGCACCTGGAAGGGTCAGTCACCACCACTGGGCTTCCTGCTCAGCAAGGGAGTCTGCTTCTCCTTCTCCCTCTGCTCCTTCCTCACCCCACAAGCTTGTGCTCTTTCATTCTCTCCCTCTAGCAAATAAATAAATAAAATCATTAAAAATAATAATAATAATAAACTAAAAAGGGAAAGGTCCATAGAGTTCTGGAAAGACCTCTATCTTGAACTCGAAAGCAGAAAACATGATCTTGGATACCAGCTTCACGGTTCCCTAGCTATGTGACCTTGGGTGTGTGACTTGACAACTCTGTGCGTCAATTTCCTCAGCCATGAAATAAGGATCACAACAGTAGTGGCAAGAAATAAAGAAAGCAGCCCAACCCAGAAAGAATACTGAGGCCATAGCAGCACAGAGAAGAGCCACCTAATCCAGCCTCCATCAGGGAAGGCTTCCTGGAGGACGTGAGCCTGGAGCCTGAGTGGGGGCAGTCACGTGTTAATAAACTGTGTCCCCAGCACACACACAAAGCATTTTGCATAGTACCTAGCAGACAGCAAATGACTCAACAAATTATTGTTTTTAATAGCGGAAAATAGCTTTCACTTCTCCTTTCCCCTATCACCCCTCTTAGCACCAAAGTTGAGACAAGCCCTCAGACCGTTTGCACAGGAGGTTAGAGTGACCAGAATTTGAAATCAAGACAGAATGAAAGCAGGCTCTCTCTCTCTGTGTCCAATAAATAAAAATCTTAAAAAAAAAAAAAAAAAAGAATCAAAGCAGGACGGGATCCATAAAAGTCTCTCTGTGCCTTATTGGGGTCTGGAGGCAAAAGGAAAAATCAGTAATTCAGTACTGACCCTGTCTTTATTTAAAATGTTGATATTTTGTTCATCATGGATTTTGGCATTAAGTTTGATTCCTGAATATGTTGCATGACAATATTTTTCAGGTTACTTATTGAGGTGGGTTTGTTTGTTTGTTTGTTTGTTTGTTTGCTTTTTGGTGCCGCCTTAAATTTTGTGCCTTCACCTTGGTCCCAGCCCTGCCCCTGAGGTTTTTTTTAGGGACCATGTGACAAGACAGGGATACTTATGACAATGTCCAGTGACACTTGCTGTGTCTTCAGGGATAGAATGAGGGTTATGGGATCCTGGAAAGGACCCTGAACCTGGACCAGGGGCTGTCTTGATAAATTGGGGTGAAAGAGAGTAGAAGGAAGCGCAGAGGGATGACCTGGCCTTTGTGTAGGTAGTGGTTCTCCAACTGCAATCCCCAGACCGGGATCTTTAGCTTCCTCAGGGAATTGTTAAAAAATGCAAGATTTCCAGCCTCCCATGAAAACAGTGCACCAGAAACTCTAGAGGCTGGGGCCTAGAGGTCTGTGTTTTCTCCAGGGAATTTTCAAACACTTGACTTTAAAAAATGCTAGTGTTGGGGCGCCTGGGTGGCTCATTGGGTTAAGCCTCTGCCTTCGGCTCTGGTTGTGATCTCAGGCTGCTGGGGCTCTCTGCTGGGCGGGGAGTCTGACCCCCCCCCCCACTCCCCCACCTGCCTTTCTGCCTACTTGTGATCTCTCTGTGTCAAGTAAATAAATAAAATCTTAAACAACAACAACAACACATTGGCGAAAGTCTCTGAACCCTAATGCTTTTGATTTTGGCTTAGGTCATGATCCCAGAGTCCTGGGGTCTAGTCCTGTATTGGGCTCTCTGCTCAGCGGGGAGTCTGCTTCTCCCTCTCCTGCTTGTGCTGTCTCTGTTTCTCTGTCAAATAAATAAAATAAAAATAAAAAAATAGCCACCCCAAGTCCATACTCCACCAACTGTAATGTTGGCATAAAAGAAAAAGAAATCATAGCAAAACACACATTTTGATATGTAAATACTTGGGCACAACTTCCCAGGACACAGGAAAGTCTCAGAAGCTTGCATCTGTTTTTTGTTGGTTTGGTTTTTTTTTTAAGATTTTATTTATTTATTTGACAGAGATCACAAGTAGGCAGAGAGGCAGGCAGAGAGAGAGAGGAGGAAGCAGGCTCCCCACTGAAAAGAGAGCCCAATGCGGGGCTCGAGCCCAGGACCCCAGGATCACAACCTGAGCCAAAGGCAGAGGCTTTAACCCACTGAGCCACCCAGGCACTGTAAGGACCTATTTTATATTTTTATATTTTAGCCAGAGGCTTCCCTGCTCCCCTTCTCCCAGGGGGTTTACTTAAAAACAAGTCCCGGAAAACAGCCTCAGGTAACAAAGCTCAAATACAAGGGTGGGTCAGGCCAGGTGGAGACATCTGACCAGTGTGGGGTTGCATACTTTCTCCCTAGCTACCAAGGAGTAGGTCCCCCCCCCCCCCTTTGGGAGCCTTTTTGGCACCAATCCTAATCAAGGTGTGATAGGCTGATTCAAATGTCTACTAGGGTAAATTGTAATTCAATTGGTCACCTAGCATCACTGTGGAGTTTTCTGTGTGTTACAATCTCATTGGCCTCCTGTGCATAGCCAGGCCCGACCACATGGCCTTTGCCCTTAAAAGCTAGTCTGTGGGGACACCTGGGTGGCTCAGTTGGTTAAGCGGCTGCCTTGGGCTCAGGTCATGATCCCGGTGTCCTGGGATCGAGTCCCACATCGGGCTCCTTGCTCAGCAGGGAGCCTGCTTCTCCCTCTGCTTTTTGCCTGCCACTCTGTCTGCCTGTGCTCTCTCCCTCTCTCTCTGACAAATAAATAAATTAAAAAAAAAAAAAAAAAAAAAAGCTAGTCTGTGAAACAGAGAAGGGTCGCCCTCTCTTGTAAGAGATGCATCCCTGAACGTTTGGTTAGATTCTTGATGTTTGGCGCGAAATAAAGCTTTGCTTGACCTTCGCTTTATATCAGTCTCACTCCTTTAATCACGGACCCATTTTGGGGGCATAACAGCACTACAGCGTATATCTGTTTTTAATGAATATGTTTGGATTGGAGAGTAAGATATTCATCATTCAACTGACTTTTATCTCTAATTTTGTGTTATAATTGATATTTTTTAATAAACCCTAAATAAGTATGACCATTGGTCAGCCAAGATCACAGCGACAAAAGCAAACGTGCGGGGTCAACTACTCTAATATTAGGAGTAGTGCTGGCATCCATAGATTTTTCCCAGATGGTAAACAACTCCAGACAAAGCTCTCCAAGTATACTTTTCCCTCTATTTAAACATAGTTGCATTTCTGAAAAGTCAATGAAAGAGACGTTGTGTTGATATCTAAAGGAGTTAGGTTCTAGCTCCACAGAATTATGAATGGGTTTCTCACCCACACAAGGTCAAGGTCGGTGGGAATGGAGCAAGTCTCTGGATGCACTCACCAGTGCATTGCAGACATTTAGTATTCCTGCCTCCTGCCCTCTAAATGTCAGTGGCCTTCCAGTCCCCATCAGCAAGACAACCAAAAATATCCCTACAATTTAAAAAAAAAAAAAAGTTTCATAGGGGCTGAAATGCCCCCACTGAGAACCACCTTTAATATGAATGTTGCTGAGCCAGATCCCAGAAATAAGCAGGGGGTCCCAGCCCCTGGATCTGGGGGAGGGGTCCCAGAGGCTGCCTGGGTTTGTGGTTGGGCTGTGAGCTGGCGGGTGGAGCACTTTGCTAAAATGCAAGATTGGACCATGCTATTTGTGGGTGCTAGTGCAGTGTGCATGTAGAGACGGGAGAGGAGGGCTTTTCGGAAATCAAAGAGAAGCTTCCTATCACTGAACGGAACCAGTACCACCAGACTGCTATGGCACTCTTCATCCCCATACTGGTCACATCTCCCCAAGAGGGCCGCAGCAGCCCCTTTCCTGGTCTCCTTTAAACACACAGTCCATTCTCTACCCGGGAGCCTAGAGCTTCCTAGAGCGCACCTCGATGTGCCTCGCTTTTCTTGCTTCCCTCACTAGGCCCTGGCCTCTGATCGAAAAACAGCCTCCTTCCAGTTTCCGGGCTTTTGTGCAGGCCGTGTTCCCCCTCAAGCCCCAGGGCTCCCTGCCCTCCGGTCACCCGTTAATCCTGCACTTCCGTCAGGTCTCGGAGCAAATGCTCTTTTCTCAGAAAAGCCGTGTCTGATTTCCCAAGGAGTTGGCTGGGTTTATGGCCACATAAGATTCATACAAAAAATAGTAGCAAAATAACTTTTAAACGTGCCTAGCAATTGGATTCACTCCTGTAAAATCCCTGAGGACGGGCCCATTCTATCTGGCACACTGTAGACTCCTCCGTGCCTGACGCTTAGAAGGTGCTCAGCATCTCACAAATGAATGAATTTCTGCAGACTGCCGGTCTGGGATTTTATTTCCTGGACCCTGCGTCACCCTGCCTGCGCAGTAGCCGCACCTCGGTTTCCCCGTCAGCGCTGCGGGCGGGTCTCCCCAGCCGACGTGCCCGCGGGGGCGCGCGGCCCCGGTCCCCAGGCTCGAGGGTCCGGGAGCGCGGGAGGGGCGTGCGTGCTGCGCGCGCGGGGTGGGACGTGACGGCCCGCTTCGGGCTCCCGTGCCGCGCACGCGCACGCGCGCCACCCGGCGCCCCGCCTCCCCGCTCCCCCCGCCCCAGGGGGCCCGGCGCGCGCCGGCGCGGGAGGCGGGGGGCGGGGGTGGCGGACGCCGAGGGGGTGGGGCGGGCCCGGCCCGGCTCGGCCCGGCCGCCCGCGCGCGGCTGCTGGAGCGCCCCGGGCCCGGCCCGGGCGGCGGCGGCGGAGGCTCTAGCCCGAGGCCTCCCTTGCGCCGCACCGCAGCCATGGCCCTGGTGACCCTGCAGCGCTCGCCCACGCCCAGCGCCGCCTCCTCCTCCGCCAGCAACAGCGAGGTGAGTCCCGGGCCCACGGCCCCGGCTCGGCCGAGCAGCCGCAGCTCCAGGCCTGGGCCGCGAGTGCGGGGCGGGGGGCGACCGGGCCTGCGGGGGAGGGGCCCCGCGCTGCGACCCTGCCTGGGCAGTTGGCCTGGGTTACTGTGCGGGGGACGGAGAGTGTCACCCCGTCTGGGGGTGACTGTGTGTGCAGCTGTGACCTCTGTGTGGGGGGTGACTTTCCGCGAGACTGTACTGCGCTCTGTGACCTCTGTCGGGGGGTGGCTGTGTGTAGCTGTGTGTGTGTGACTGATCCCCGTCTGGGGGTGACAGTGTGAGAGACTGGCTGTGCCCCTAGGACTCCTAATGGGTGACTGGGAGATGCTGGTTGTGAGATCTGTGGTCCTGGGGCTGGTCTGGGCCCTCTCCCGGTGTGCCTGACTGTATGTGAGTTTGTGTGTGACTGTGGCCCGTCTCCTGGGAACCGTTGCCTGCCTGATGCTGTGACAGAGGCCCCCGGGGGTGCCCCTGTGAATGTTTGAGATTGTTTCCCTGGACTGCATGCCCCTGGAGGTCTGCCTCTTGGTGTGAGTGGCTGGCCTGTCGGGTGCCCGTGTCACTGTGTGACAGTGACTGAGTGAGCTCAGGGCGCCCTGGGACTGGGTGTCTTGTCTTTGTGTGAGTCTGGATCTTTCCTTTTTGTGATATGCTTTGAGACTGCATGTTTGTGTTTATCTGGCTGTGTGGCTGGGGGCGATTCTGGGGTTTACGGTGGTTGCAGGGGTGCATTCTGGTGACTGAGAACACATTGCTGCACCCTGCCGGTTTCTGTGCCTCTCTGTGCCATCAGGCCTCTGTGGGCCGGCTCCTCCTTTCTCTGGGGTAGACTGGGGAATGGGTCTTCTGCGTGGGCAGTTGGCCTGGGCTGCACCTGGGGCCTCAGGGTACTGTAGGGCTGACTCTCTCGTCCCCCACTCTCCCACCTTCTCTTGGAGAACCGTTTATGGCCTCTAGTCTCAACTCCTATCCATGGCAAGGCTGAGAGTTGGCCTGAAGACAGAGAAGCTGGAGGAGGAGATTGGGAAGTGTTTAGAGAAGGGAGAGAAGGCTGGAGGGGGGGCTGCCTGCCCAGGAAGTGGCCTGGCAGCTCTAAGCCATTCAAGCCCCTTCTCTGTGGGGCAGGTTGACCAATAACACGGAAAGGTTTGTGTGAGAGAAGAGGAACTGGTTTTGGTGCAGGCCTATT
Organism: Mellivora capensis; assembly: GCA_004024625.1. Lineage (NCBI taxonomy): Eukaryota > Metazoa > Chordata > Mammalia > Carnivora > Mustelidae > Mellivora > Mellivora capensis. The sequence goes on along the minus strand of PISX010001994.1, from coordinate 83,373 downwards.
TGTCCTGCAGGCCCCAGGTGACTCTTCTGCCTGGTTTTGCTAGGAGCCTCTGGAACATTTTCAGAGTGGCGGTAAGGGTGGACACCCCCCCCCCCCCGACACCCCCCTCCTTTCCTGGAGAGGCCATTCATGAGTTACCTTGTCTGCAGACAGGATTCTCCTGGTCCTTCCTCTGCGAGTCAAGTGCAGGGAAAAGGACACTGGTGGCCAGTTGCCTGCAGCTGAGACTTGAGGCTACAGTGGCTTTTTTCCTCGCCACACAGATATTTGTTCTCCTCCATCATTGTGATTACCACCAGCTTGCAGTCTACAGAGAGCTTCCTTGCACTTGATCTCAGACTGCCTTCTCAACCATGAAGTGAGGCAAGGTTTGGACTTCAGTAAGGGCTTGTACACAGGGCCCCTCAGCCTCGGTTTCAGATTCTAAACTCCATGTTCCCTGCGTAGCTCACACCTGATCTATTCCTGTTGGAGACACATTTTTTAAAATTTCATGTTATCTTTCAGCTGAGATATAATCCACGTATCATCCGTTCACCATTCCTTGGTATATGATTCAGTGACTTTTGGTACCTTCACAAGGTTGTGCAGCCGTCCCCACGACCGGGTGCCTGAAGTCTTCATCACTTTGAAAAAGAAACCATGTGCCCCTTAGCCACCACCTGCAGCCCTCTTCTCGGCACCTCCACCCTGCTCTCACCAAACTCTAGGTTCCCACTGATCTGCTTGCTGTCCCCATAGATGTGCCAGTTCTGGACATTTCATATGAACACAGTCTTACAATATGTGATCCTTTTTGTCTGGCTTTTGCCACTTAGCATGATGTCTACAGGGTTCATCCATATTGTAGCACAGATCAATACTTCGTTCCTTTTTATTGCCAAATAATATCCCATTCAGTGGATGTATCACGTGTTTGTTGGACATTTGGGTTGTCTCTGTGAGACACATTTCAAATTATTATATAGAGCATTACTTTTACCAAGTGCCAGTGACCTGGTAAACATGAGAATAAAACTCAGCCACCTTTTTTTTCCCCTAAAGATTTTATTTATTTATTTGAGAGAGAGAACACAAGCAGGGACCGGGCAGGAGAAGCAGACTGAGCAGAGAGTCCGACATAGGACTTGATCCCAGGACCCCAGGATCATGACCCGAGCTGAAGGCAGAGGCTCAACCCACTGAGCCACCCAGGCCCCTTGGCCCGCTTTGATTGGCTGTTAATAGAGCAGCAGCATTAATTGCTCAGTGAACTAGCCGAGGTTGGCATGTTCCCTAGAAGACAAGGCTTGCTCTCAGATGGGGTGAGGCAGGAAGAAGCAAGACAGTATGGAGAGAGCAGGCATGTGCATGTGAACTCAGGAGATGTGATTCCAGGCCATCTTTGCCTCAGATCTGACCTTCCCCGGACCTTAGCTCCTGTGAAAGGGCTGGCTTCCCTCCTATGTGTCTTTGGGCATGTATAGCTTTCTTCCCTAGGAAAACCGACTGCACGTTGCCTCCATTTCATTTCCGGGAATCCCAGAGAATGACCAAGAATTATATGTCTTGGGACGCCTGGGTGGCTCAGTTGGTTAAGCAGCTGCCTTCGGCTCAGGTCATGATCCCGGTGTCCTGGGATCGAGTCCCACATCGGGCTCCTTGCTCAGCAGGGAGTCTGCGTCTCCCTCTGCCTCTTCCTGCCACTCTGTCTGCCTGTGCTCACTCTGTCTGACAAAAAAAAAAAAAAGAATTATATGTCTTTTTGAGGCCTGTACCCCTAAATCACTTCCTCTCTCCTCAAAATGCACGTCCTCCCCTGAGTCAGACCCAGCCTGGCTGACTCAGCTGACTCAGCCGGTTTCGCGTGGGAACCGAGAGGGAGATCAGCCCGCCCAACAAAGCAGCTCTCCTCTCTTAGTTTTTTCTCCCTGCCCCCACCCCATCTTTAATTATCTCATTTCTGTCTCTTTACCGTTAATCTTATCTCATTCCTTTGCGAGAACAAGCAGAAAGCCCCACAGCAAATAAATCAATAACTTTCAGGAATGGATTGGAACATTGTTATTTTTGACAAATGTTCAAGGTGACTCATTTTTATGGGCAGATCTCCAGAGTCTTTTTTTGGCTGGGGGTGGGTGGGGGCGCGCAGGAGGGGGTCGGGCTTGGTGGGTCGGGGTTAGATCAGGATCAGGGTTTCTCAGCCTTGCCACTGCTCATGTTGGGGCCAGAAAATTCACCGTCGTTGGTCGTTGGGGGTGAGGGGGTGTTGTCTTGGGCATTGTGGCGTATTTAATGTAACCCTGCCCTCCACCCCCAAGATGCCAGTAGCATCCTCTCAAAAAAGGCTCCAGACATTGCCCAGTATCCCCCTATTGAGAAAAATCATCCCCAGTTGAGGACCCCTGGGTTAGACCCAGCATTGTCTTCTGAGTGGTTGTGTGAGTTGTTCTTGCTGCCCTCAGGGACAGAAGCTCACAGCCCTGTGGTCAGCACAGCCTCACCTGATGGGTTCCGTTTCTCCTTTGCCCATGGGGTAGGGAGGGTGAGAAAACCAAGTGACTGGCCACCAGTGCCTGCCGCTACACGATGCTGTACATAGAGTATCTTCATAACATTTAGGGGCCCCAGGACTCTCTGCTGTCCCCCTCTTTCTTAGTTGTGAGACTGCCCCCTCTGCTCTGTGTCCCTTGCTCCTCAGGCCCCTTCGCGCGTGAGTTCCTCGCCCTTTTCCCATCACTGTGGACTCCTTCCTGGTCTCTGTCCTCATTCAGCCTTGCATCTCTCCCAGGGATCGCTGCTTTCCAGGTTTCTCTTTCCTCTTCAATGGGCTCCTCTGTGGAACATCAAAACATGCCAGGTCCCAGTGGTGCAGAGTTGTTGGGGGGCGGGGGTGTTTTCTTATTTCAGTTTTCTCACTGAAAGCGAAAAAGAAAAAAAAAGAAAAATTGCAATCGGGGCTTAAGTCCCTGTTACTTTTAGATTCTAACCCTCTTGGCCTTTAAACTTTTAGAAAATATTAAATGTCCATTTCTGTTGCTTATATAAATAAGCCAATAGCCTAGAAAGTTTTATGTTAAACATTTAAGCCTTTTTGGGAACCACCAAGAGCTTTTGAGACCCACAGGCAGACAGGCTGCTCCTGGCCCCCTTCCATGGTAAAAGATTTGCCCAGAATGATTTTTTCTCTCTCTCTTTTTTTTTTTTTTAAACCCATGTGTTGGGGCTGAAAATGATACTGATCACTCAGCTATTACCTGGCTTGAAGGAGGAAATAGATTCCTCTTAAAATGTTGCGCCCCCCCCCTTAAAAAAGCAGGGTGAGGGGGCGCCTTGGTAGCTGAGTGAGTTAAGCATCTGCCTTAGGCTCAGGTCATGATCCCAAGGTCTTGGGATGGAGCCCCACATTGGGCTCCCTGCTGAGCAGAGAGCCTGCTTCTCCCTCTGCCTGACGCTCCCCTTGCTTGCTTGCGTTCGCTGGAGGGCTCTCTCCGGCAAATAAATAAAATCTTTAAAAAACAAAACGGGGGGCGCCTGGGTGGCTCAGTGGGTTAAGCCTCTGCTTCTGGCTCAGGTCATGATCCCAGGGTCCTGGGATCGAGCCCCACATCGGGCTCTCTGCTTGGCGGGGAGCCTGCTTCCTCCTCTCTCTCTGCCTGCCTCTCTGCCTACTTGTGATCTCTGTCTGTCCAATAAATAAATAAAAAATCTTAAAAACAAAAACAAAACGGGGTGAGATCACAAACCACCCTGGAAAGTTGAGATGAGCGTGTGGGTGAGCAGGGCCAGGTAGGAGTGTCCAGTGAACAGGAATCAGTGCGGGACACTGCGGAAGGAATGAGGATAAATGCTGGGAAACCTGAAAAATCCCTCCATGGAAAGTTCTCGGCGGGATGAGGGCGGATGGAGCAGGGTTGCTGAGGAAAGGGTGTGACCGTGGGGACCGCAGCCAGGTTTCCTGGACATCCATATCTCTGTCAGGCATCAGAGCAGAAAATGTGAGACTTGTGTCTGTGTGTGAGGCTCGTTGCTAGCGCCGTGTGTGGTGTGACACTGTCTTTCTTTCTCTGTAGTTGGAGGCTGGCAGCGATGAAGAGCGAAAGGTAAACCTCAGGTAAGCGGCCTCGATTTTCGTTCCTGAGTCTTTCTCCCAAGCAGGTTGAAAGACTCTTGTTCCTTTCTGGAAGGGAGCACCCTCGGGAGAGAGGATACACCAGTGCGTCCAGTGAGAGCTTTAAAAAATCACACCGCAAGCATGTCCAAAGGTAGCGCGTCCACGTTTGTGAACATGTTTAACCATCAGGAGCTTTCATAACGTTGTATAACATTTCGAAAAGAAGGAAGGTCGTTGCCAGGATTCCACCGCCCTCCTCGCTTCCCCACTTTGAACATCTTTAGAGACTTCCTTCCAGATTTTACCTTTTTGAAAAAATACTCTTTGTCACGTGCTCTCGCTTTTCCATCCGGCTCTTGGTACGGTGTTCCTTCTGCGGTAAGCACGTTGCTGATTTGAAACAGACGTCCCACCCCCTGGGTTCATTTTTTTGTTTTGTATTTTTGGGGTTTTGTGTGTGTGTGTGTGTGTGTGCCTGTGAGAAATCTTGTGGGATGCTCCGTTAAAAATAATTCCTCGGGCTGTAGTCCTCAGCTGCTGTAGTCACTAGCAGACCCCAAGGGCATTTTTATTTTTCTTTGCCAAAAACGAAGGCCTTCTTTTGGGTATTTTGTTTACGGGAGATTTAGTCCTCTGTTACATAATATATTCTTATTATATAACGTATTGTACCCTAAGGCACCAGTCTTAAACTCAGACTCTTAGAGTCTAAAAAAGTAAATGGAGTTTCAAGGATATTGTTCTTTGCGGGGGGAAATATCTGTTTCATCTTGTGAGGAAGAAGAACACCAATTGGGAAGGGGAATGTGTGTTCAGAAATTGGGGTCCACCATTCATTACCGAGAGCAGGATGTTCTCTGGTTATACTCACGGGTCTCTGAAGGTTCATGTCTTTGGGCGAAAGGAGGGAAGACACTCACTTTTATTGTGGCATACAGTATTTCTAAAGATTTTATGTGTAGGGAAATAATGGCCCGGAAAAATCAGAGAGGTCTTATTTCAGGGGCTGGGTCCTCACTTTGGGGATGATGACGGATTTTCCCTGTCACCTGGGGTGTTGGGTTGCTCGGGGTCTGGGTCAGGGCTTGAAGGCTGGAATCAGCCGGACTCCCAAGTGGGGGCAGTCACGGGCTGTGTTTTGTGTTTTCGAGCTTGGCTCTCTGGGTGGAGGCAAAGAGGGGAGGAAGTGGAAATCCACTCTCTGGAGGCTCTTTGGGGGAGGAAGTGCTGGAAGAAGGGCTTGCTGACCACCGTGGAGGCCAGAGGGAGGCTTCGTCTACAGGTGCGTCTCCTGCCCCAAGCCTCCCTCCTGTGCTCCCCTGGAGTGGGAGTTTCTTCCATCCCTGAGGCCTCCCCTTGGCAGGGCTTATGCCCAGGAGAAAGTATTTAGCTGTCTCACTTAGATTGTTTGTGGTGCAAAGAGCTAATTTTTTTCCCCCCAAACTGCCCTTACTTAGCGGACAGCATAGTGTTTGGAATTATTTCAGTTCAGAACTCACAAGTAGCAGTGATGTGAAAATGTGAGTACCCTGGCGCCCAATAAAGGCCCTTTCTCTGCACAGTTGGGAGCTGGAGAGGACCTCACAAAGGGGAGGGAAGTCAGCTCTGCGTATTGCCGTATTCACTCCTCTCATCTGTGCCAGGAGGGAGTTTTTCCCAGTTTACAGGGGAGGAGCCTGAGGCCCAAGGTTGCATGTGGCAGGTACTAAATTTGAAGCGAGGCCTTTGTTGCCTCCAACACCTGTGTTTGTCACGGATGCCCCGGCCCCGGCATTCTGGAGACCGGTGCTAGGACCAGGACTGAGGAGCCCTGCTGACTTTGGGTGGTGTCCCCTGGATGTCTGCTGACCATGGGAATCCCTCATCACTGCCCCCAGCAGGCCTCCCCACCATGCCCCTGTGAGCACTGGGAGACCCTGGCCTGGAGCCGGGCATCTGGGCTCTGGGCTTATCCTCTTGGGTTCCTCTCTTAGTCCCTCTTCCCCCACCTTGACATTGACCCTCCCCATTTTTAGGCAGACGACACCATCCTGCTTTCTAAGTGTTGTAGCCACGCAGGAGAAATCCTCGTGTTCTGGTTTAAGCTTTGACTGCAACTCATTCACTCATTCACGGCCGTGTGTTGATTTGCATTTTTAAGCCTTTGCTGTCCAGGCTTCTAGAAGAAGCAGTAATGGAATAGTCCGTTGTGTTTGCTTGTCTGGGGAGGAGGGGATTTCTCCATGTTTCAGATTGGTTCTGAAGAGTTGCTGGCAGGCAGGAAGCCTGTGACTAGCAGGATACTCCTTTCCCCGCCCCTCCACCCTTCATTGAAAGCTTTCATCTTTAGGTAGTTCTCTTTGACTCAGCCAAGGCCAGGAAATGGCTGAGTCACATGGGTGGGTCTTCTGGGCCTCAGCTGCTCCTCTTCCCCAGTTTCCCCTGGTGGCCCCATAGCTCAGGTCCTTATCCCTCCCCTGTCCTGTGTCAGTTGTTATCCAAGCCACCCTCCTTCCCACTCAGGTTTCCATCCCCACCGTCAGATGGACACGGTCTCAGAGCACCCCTGTGCCTCTTGCTCTGGTCCCATCTTGCCTGCTCTCCATCTTCCCCTTCCAAGCCTGCCCCATCCTCTCCCCACCGCTGCCCCACTCTTGCATGGGTTGTGTTTATCCCACTCCCTGGCCAGGCTCTTTCTTGAAGCCAGTTCCATTTCCTGCCAGGCCAGCTCAGTGGTCCTGCCCCCAGACATTTGTGACTTCCCTCTCTCTGGCGGAAGCCCTTAGCTCCCCTCTGTGGGCCACGTGGCTCCACCCTACGTGGCAGGTGCATGTGCTTTTGTCCCATCCCTCACCGGCGGCGGCGGCGCTCCCCTTAGGGACGGGGCCTTAGTTCCCTGCTTGGGCATGACATTTCAGCTGCTGCAGTGTGTTAGCTTTGTCCTGGCCCTGCAGCGTACTGTGTCCCTGGATGAGAGAGAGCGGCGAGCGGAGGAGACGGCCGGGGTTTGGACACAGGCAGGCGTACGTTCACAGTCTGGCTCCTACCCGAGCCGCTGAGCTCCTTTGCCTGTGCCCTACTACACTTCTGTGGGTCTCTTTCGTTCCGTCTGTCAAACACATACAACTCGGACCTTCCAGGGTAGTGGAGGGACTGAGTTGGGGCTCCCTGCATGGAGCCCGGCTCATGACGGGCTGAAAGAGCCATTGCGACGTTTGGTCCTCGTGAGATGCTCGCGTTCGTGTCAGTTCACAGCCCAGGCTTAGCAGGACTTCCTGCGGGTGCAGTGTCCACTCTGTCACGCTGGGCCCCTGGGAGGGCCACCACCGGGGACACTCTGTGACCTGGAGCAGCCCCGTCCTTTTCCCACTGCAGACAGTGGGATGCAGACAGCTTCGCGCACACTCCGCAGGGTCAGCGTTGTGATTCGGACAGTTTCTCGGAAGGCCTTCCTGGGGACCTCGCAGGAGCTGATCACCTCGTGCCCAGAGCGAAGCCGACTGATGCAGAGCGAAGGAGGTCTGGTTCTCCGCATTCTCCCCGCTGCCCTCCGCACAGACAGACAGCTGCCGGCTCCCCGCAATCCCCTTCTGGAAGCTGTGCTGCCCAGCCTGTGGGAATCGGTGAGCAGACGGCTCTGCTGGCAGCGGCTCCCGGCTCCCTCGCCATCCTGGGAGCTGCCTCTGTCTGGCACGAGATGGATGCGACTGTGCCCCAGGCAGGGCCCCGGGGAGAGAATCTGGCTATGGTTTCCAGAGGGTGGCTCGGGAGTGAGTGTTTTTTATTGTTGTTTCCATCCAGAGTTCCCAAGTCAAGCGTATGAAAATGCTCTTTAGAGTTTTTTAAATTTTTTTTCGTTCCTCCCCCAAACATGGGGCCAAGGCCACAGGACTTTGTCTTCTGTTTTATGTGGTGTCCATGCTGAACGGTGACCTCACTGCACCTCTCCTCTCCGTCCCCTTCCCCTTCGGATCTTGACCTGGAATTCCCCAGAGGCCCCCGCTGTCCTGGAGTGTGGTTGTACCTTCTCTCCGTCCCCCACAGCAGCACTCCATGTCCTGGCTTCCCCATCTCCACTCAGCATCTGTCTTTTATGCCTGTCTGCCGTGGGGGTTCCTATTCGCCTTTCTCAGTGGTTTCTTAGGCTGGACTTTCTTGTCCCTGTGGATGGTCCGTCTGGTGAAGTCCTTCCAAGGGGTGTCAGGCATCCCCTGCATCCCAGTTCTGTAGCAGGTCACTGTATCCGTTAGCAGTCGCTGTGGAACAAGTTAGCCCAAACCTGACAGTCCAAAACAGTTCCCGGTCATAACCTCGCAGTCGCCAGGGTTGGGCATCTGGACACGGTCCAGCTGGGTTCTCCACTTGGAGTCTCACGTGGCTGTAGTCAAGGCATTGGCCAGGGCCGGGGTCGCACCAGAGCTTCAGGTCCTCGTCCAAGCTTACGTGGTTCTTGGCAGAATTCCTTTTCCTGCAACTGTGGAGGTCCTGGTGGCTTGCTTCTTCAAGGCCAACTGGAGGATCTGTTGCCACGGACTCTTTAACCCACTGAGCCGCCCCTGCCATGGACTCTTGTAACGGAATGCCATTGCAGGAGTGACCATCCCATCACCATCACTATACAGTGGCACCTGAAGGGGACAACTGTCCCATCCCATCAGGATAGAGGCTCACCCAGGGTGCCTGTGACAGGGGCTGGGATCTCGGGCCTTCTCCGAATTCTGCCCATTGGTCTCAGCCTGTGCGTACATTACATAAGGTGATGGTGACTGAGAGATGCTCGCAGGGTCGTCAGGAGCACCAGTGAGCCCGCAGGCCTTGACCCTCACGCTAGTGAGTGGCACGTTCTTTCTGCTAGGCGCCCACACACTTGTTCTCACTTTCAGGCTTGGCATCTCTTGGATTCACCCCGACTTTGAATGCCTTGTCCTGCGTTGGCCCCTACATCTCCCTTCGTGAGCTTCAGCTTTAGGGGACGGCCTGGGTTTGGCTCCCCCCCCCACCCCGTCATCTGTCGCCTCACCAGGCAGTGGGCCAGACCTTACACAGCTTGTGGGGTCGTTGGCAGATAAATATCATAACTCCGCGAGCCTTTTCACTATTGTAAACTCTGAGCAGATGCCCTTTGCCTGTACCTCTTCCGGGGGTCAGCTTCTGTAGTGATTTCCTGGCTCGTCCCTTTCCTTCCTCCATGCGCTTTTCTCATATTTCCTTGGGACCAGCTTTGTTGTATATGTATTTAGGTACACAAAGGTTCTTCCCCGCTAGCAGAGCCGGCTGCCTAATTTGCAGAGCCCGGTGCAGTAGGAAGATGGTGGGGGCCTTTGTTAAAGAACGGTTCAGAATCTCGAGATGGTGATAGCAGAGCTAATCCTTGAGGCCCTCCTGAGCCTGGGGCCTTGAGTGGCAGGACAGGGCCTCCCTGGCCTCAGCCCTCCCAGCGCCTGGCACACACTGGATGGGCCACTGAGGTGTCACACAGTGACTTCCTCCTGTAGAGGAACTTGCAGTGCTCTTGGATGACCTACCGGATGCTGAGGACAGATAGCCTTCCTGCCATTCCCCCCTGTAGCCACTCTTAGAGCATTCCTGGCACCCCTCTGTCCTAACCTTTCTGCTTAGGTGCCACTCACCCAATATATATTTCCTGGGCACCTACTCTGTGCCAACCACTGTTTCCAGGAGCTGGGAATCGAGCAGTGGACGAGACAGATCTCCGGCCTCAGGGCTGACATTCTGTTGGGGGCAGTAAGGAAGATAAACTAGAATATGAATAGCGTGTCAGTAAATACTTGGGAGAAAAAGTGAAGCAGGGATAAGAGGCTCTGGAAGGGAGCCTCCAAACGCACTCCACTCGATGAGCCGCCAGATGAGAGTTATTTCCTCTGACATACACAGACCTCCTCTAAGGAAGGCGCCATTTTGATTCCCATCCTGTGGCCTGGGAGAGTGAGCCTTAGCTGGCCTGACTTCATGTCGTATGAAGCGACAGAGGCAAGACCCTCAGGCTCCGTGTCTCTCTGCCTTCAAAACCTGCCCTTGCCCCCCAAATTCAAGAGCCATCTCAACTAGCCCTCCTGCCAGTGGTTCAGAGCTCTCACCAGGAGGCCGAGAGGAAGGAGTCCACCCGGAGGAACTGCCATCTTTGCAGCCATTCTTCCTGCTTGGAGCCTAGCGGCCCCGCTGTGAACTGTGTGCTTGAGCAATTTGTGGGACCCCCCCGCCGTGTCCCCGAGCCCCACTGAGAGTGAGAATTATGACACATCCCCCTTCTCGGGCGGTCCCTAGGAGTCACTGGGCAGGGCCCCTGGGGAATGACAGTACCACCTCCCGTTTCCTGCAGGTGCTAGGTTTGGAATCTTGCCCCATAGGTTATGTCATCACTATAAGCCTCAAGGTGGCTGCCAGCCCCAGCTTAGGAAGCTGCGGTTCGAAACGGCCAGTGGGATGCCAGGGCCAGGGTTTGAATGCAGGTCCCTGTACTCAGAAACCTGTGTCCCCTCCTTTCTGCCCCATCTGGTCCCTCACAGGAGAGGGACGCAGTTTTGTGTTCAGCAAATTCTTTCCTGTCTCCATCCCCTGGGCTTTATAGGCACTAGCTCCCCACTGACCCCCACTTTTCAACATTGGGGTACACTTTTAAACTTCTGGAGTTTAACTCAGGTGCTCTCCCTGGTGTATTGGAACATTTGATTTTCAAATCAGAATTTGCCTTCAGGGCAGGTTAAATACTTTGTTAGAAAAACTCCATCTACAATGGGGACAAATGAGGACAGAGAAAAAGAGTTCATATGATTCTGTAGGAACTTAATTAAACTTCTTATTAAGTTTAACTTGAAATGAATTTTGCTAGAGTCTAGTAGGTTTCATTAAGCTTTTGAAATACCAGTACTTAGACTTCAAAAGAATGTCCCGGGGCCCCGGTCTCCTTCTTCCCGGGCACGGGTGCACTAGGGGAGTGCATACGGTGTCAGAGTCCCTGCTCGGGTGGTACCAGCAATCACGCTGGTGCTGGCGGTGAGTGGTGAGCGGAACAAAGCTGTGAGAGGGAGTCAGCAAAGCCAGGGAGGTGATGTCTGCTGTGTAACCTTAGGCAGGTCACTAGACATCTCTGGGCCTCCACCTACTTCTTTGTAAAGTGAAGAGACGAGATTAGATTGCAGCTCTCAGATGGAGATGGAGAGTCCTCAGACCCATCCATCTTGGCCGGTGTCCTCGTGAACTTGTCATAGTTCCCTGTAGATTTGTAACAGACTGCCCAGACTTTCCTCTTCATTCCAGGACAGAGGTCAAGGTCATACATTTGTGGGGATCCTAGCCAAGTCAGGGTTATGGTGTGACCCTGACTTGGAGGACACTAGTGTGGCATCTGAGACGAAGCGGACCCTTTGCTTGCACTCCTCAGCAGAGCCCTGGGCCAGCCACACTTTGCTCTCAGGAGCGGGCTTCACGGGACTCTGGCGTACTTTGTCCTGTGGTCAGAGCTCGGGATTTGGAGCGCTTATTAGAAAATTCCTAAGACTAGGAGAACGTCCAAAACAAGTCGTTTTGCTTCGAGGAAGGCTGCAGTAAGAAAACAGGATTAATCAAAATGGGATTAATCAGAGTCCAAACGAGCCATTTTCAAGGCCTGCGAGTGATTGGGCTGGAGTGGGGGGGACATGATCTTGAGTCCCACTCTGGGGTGGGGTCAGTACTGTGACACATGGGAGGTGGCGTGCCAATGGGGAAGCCAGCTGGCCCGCCCAGCTGCCTCCCCGGAGTCCGGAGCTGGCAGGCTGCCGTGTAAATTACGGAGGTCAAGCAGGCAGGCCTGCGACTGGCCTCGAGGTCCTGGTACAGTCCCTGCCCCCCCGCTGCCTGCGTGACTGTGACCTAGGGCCATCCACCTGCCTTCCCCAATAAGTCCTTCTCCGTCTTGGGGCCCTTGGGAGTCTTAGGGAGAGCCTTTCACTGCCTGGGCATAGTGTCCTTGTGGATACTGCTGGACACATGGTAGCTGTTTGTTTGGTTGGGTTTTTTCCAGCTGTTACTTTCATTGATGGTAGTGCCTGCCAGGCCTGCCTGCTGCCCTTCCCGACCTCCTTCCCCTGCACAGATTCCCAGTTTCACCGCAAAAGACCAAAAGGTCAACCCAGTGGAATCTGAAAGGAGAAACCGCCAACGCATGACCTATTTCCCTCCCAAGTTCTACTGAACCTTGTATCAGACCTTTATCTGGGAACCAGCATGTCTTGTGGGCCTTTATTTTTACAGATTTTTTTCTTAATGGATACTTTCGGAGTTATTTTTAAAAGACTTTGTTTAAAAGAAAGCGGTTGCTGTTTGGTGTTAGGAAACGTCTGATGCTCTCGCTGCTAGGGGCTGCCCTGCACCAGCGGACATAACTCCCAGTCAGGTCTCGGCACGTGGCTTGGCAAGAGTTCTCAAGGTGTGTTTCCCCAAATCTGGGCCCAGGCGAAATTCCCACAAGGGAGGGACGTGGTTTGGAGAGAGCCAGGTGGCTGCCCCTTCTGGGTATCACTTGTCATTTCCCACATGTCCAGGCCTGCCTGCTCTGTGCCTGGTCGGTAGCAGGTGGAGGTTTGGGAATGGCTTCTTTAGCCTGGGGTGGAGGCCACAGAACCATGCAGCAAGAGGGCTCCATAAAGGGCCTGCTCTCTGGGCCCTGGGCATCCCTGTGCTGACCCTACCATGTGGGGTAGGAGGGAGAAGTGTCTCCTGGGAGGCAGCCTAGAAGTGGAGGCAGTTTTTGAGTGATTTGCTTTATTTAACAATTCAGCCAGTATATATTTAGTGTGTATATACCGGGCTCTGTGCTGAATGCTGGGGTTCTTTGTTAAATAAAGACAGAGTCCTTAACTACCACAGGCAATGTAGGTATGCTGTGTCTACCACAGCTTTGTCCAAAAGGGATTTGAAACACCTTACAAAATTCAGAGGAAATTCACGAGAAAAGCGGGGCATAGGGAAAATAAGATGAAGCCAGGAAAAGATTTGTATGTGGAATGCACGATGTAACATTGGTACAGTTACCAGAGTGTGGCTACAGATCTGACTTCGAGCTTCCTAGTGGCCAAAGCAAAGAGAGAAACAAGATCAGTTGCTTGATTCATGATATTCCTGAAAATACCACCAGGTTAGTTCATTCTTCTGAAGAACCTTTCCTGATGGACCCCTGTGGGTGTTCCTAAGACAGCTCAGTGTGGTGGGCAGATAAGCAGGTTATTTTAGGGTTAGCCCCGAGGCCCACAGAGGGAGCTGATGTTATGGGCCTGTCCCACCAATTAACCTGTGTGTTTGTGGTCTGGAGAGGTGAGGTCAGCAGCAGGACTTGGTGCCAAAGCTGCTGGCCGCCCCAAACGCTGCAAACAGGATGCTGAGTCACATCCTGCGGGCCTGTAACGTCCTGACTACATGTGCCCTTCACAGTAGGAGGCTCGCACGGGCAGGCTGGCCTCCCGCTGTTCCAGAAGTGTGGTCACAAGCCAGAAAATGCTCCAGTTAGGTTTTCGACAGGGCAGAGCTGAGGGTACCCGAGGCCCCCAAACTCTGGACACACAAGAGACCAGGAGGAAGTGGGAGAGTGGAGTTTCCCCATCATCCTTTGTGGCCTCTGTCCCGGAAAACGAGGAGAGGGAACAGGGTCTGAAGGCAGGTCGAGGTCTCCATCAATGAGGGTATGAAAGTCTCTAAAAGATGGAAGAGGAAGGCCGTGAAGTATGCCGGTGGCAACGACCCATAGTCTTAAAAGCTTTTATCACCTGCCAATAAAGGAAAATTATAAGCAGTGCTTTCCCAAAGCCCAATTAAGTGGAAATTTTCCAAATAGCTTTTTAGATTTTGAAAGAATATAAAACTTACAGGAAAGTTCTACACAAAGAACTTTTTCTGAAACATTTGAGAGTAAAGTTGCCGGCCTGGTGCCCATCACCTTTTGCATACAGGCAGCGGCCTTCTCCTACAAAGTAGACCTTTGATCCTTGACCCTGACACATTACCACCCACAGAGCCCCATCAGGGTCTGCCCTGCCACTCGATAACCTCCTCTGTAATAGAAGGGTCTAGATCGGGATTGTGTGTGGCTTGTAGGCGTCCTGCCTGAGTCTCCGTCATTCCAGCCCATGTTCTCCTTCTCCCTTGGACAATCTTATGAATAGGACCCTTTCGCAGGGGACAAGCCTGTCGTTTTGTAGACTGTCCCCGAATTTAGGTTGACATGGTATTCCCCAGAAGGGGTCTCTTCGGCAGGAAGAGCCCAGGAGCAATGCTGTGCACTTTACCTCCCGCCCCCCCCAGGGGGCACACAATTTCGTTTTGTCCCGTTCCTGGTGATGTTCACTTTGGGCACCTTTACTATATGGTTTTTCTTTCTCCCTTTATCCTTAAGAAGTATTTTTGGGGGGCAATACTTGGAAATTATGTTAATCCCATCCGTCTTCAACTTGTCTATATGTATCTGTACAGACTTGTGTTTGTTCTATCCCACGGTTTCTAATCCCGTGGTCGTATTATTGACTTCAGAGTCCCCTGCTTGGCTCCTGGGGTCGTGTTCAAGCTGGCTTCCGTGACCCTTGAGGTCCTGTCCCTGCCATCCTTCAGCACTGCACGCTCTCTGATACCAGATGTGCCAGGCCTCATCTTGTCCTCTCTTTGCCCCATATCTGGAGTCAGTCGCTTGTCCGAGGAGCCCTGCTTCTGTTTAGTGGAGAATATGGAATTTATAAGGTGTGCTTCTCACTCTGGGGGTGTTGCACTCCTCGGGCCCTTTTGGGGCAGAAATAGGGAATTTGTGTATGTATGTGCACACACACACCCCTGCATCTCTGGTTCTCTATTTAAGTAATTTTGGGAACCCTGAGTTCAGACCTGCCTCTCTGATCCAACATCTCACAGTTTGTTCTAGTTTTCTCTCTCTTCATCTTTGTGACTCCCTTCATAAGGAAGGGACCGTGAGAAACCTGGTTCCAGACTGTCCCTAAAACACTTGCTCGTTTGAACGGTCTCCCTGGCTGTCACCAGCCTCCCATCTCTGCAGCCACCTCTCCTCTGCACAGACGCCTTCCTAGCCCTGCTCACCACATCCCTCCCCAGATGCCTGCCTGGCTCGATCTGCCAAATGGTCTTGGGCCTGAATTGTTGGAGAAGAGAAGTCAGCATTTCTGATGCTGTTTCCCTGAGGGGTCCGTTCAGCGGCAGAGCCAGGATGTCAAGTCCTCCTCCTGGTTTCCCATCCTGGCTATTCCACTTCTTGGCCCTGTGAACACAGGCCAGCAGCTCAGCCTCTCGGAGCTTCAGTTTCCCTCAAAGACAGACACTGGGGATTAGGTTAGTTAATGTGTGTAAATGGCTTAACATGACACTCAACAAAGATGTTCATTATTAGCATTACATTCATTGAGTGCACACTGCCTTTTGGGCCCTCGGAGATCCAGAGAAGGAGAAGTCATAGGCCTAGCCTTCAAGACGCTCGAGGTGACGTGGAAAACTTAGTTGTGTTGTCTGAGGCCCTTGGTTGCCAAGAAGGCCTGACCACCAGGTATGTCCACTTGGAGCCTTTGGTGCCAAGTCTTAGGTGTCTGGTGCATCCCGCTGGTGGCGAACGCTGCATGTTCAGCTGCTTGGAGATGCCCACGGTGACTTAGTCATGCACTGCTTTGAAACTGAAGAGGAGGCCAGCTCGGTGAGTGTGTTGCTGAGTATTTACTTAGAACCTCCTGTATGCTAGGCAAGGACACCGCTTCAGAAAATTACGTGTGTCTGGCCTTCAAGTCTGACGGTGAAGTTCAGATACATTGGTGTGAGAATAACTTCACTGTGCGTTTTAGTAAGTATGTCTGGGAACACAGTTTGGGGACCAGGGGCCTTAGGTTCCTATCATTTCCTAAGTATCTGACCTTGGAGAGGTGACTTAACGTCTAAGGCTCAGCTTTGTTACCTGCAAGCAGAGGGAGCTGCTATGAGATGTTGAAAGGGAAGAGCCACGGCTGGCTGCTGGGGCAGCCAGGGAGGGCTTCCTGGAGAAGGTGTCAGTGCTGGCAGGTGGGCACGAGGTGGGGGGGGCAGACAGGAGAGAAAGAGAAGGCCATGAACTGAGGCCAGGGTGGAAGAGTTGATGAGGACGACCGCACAGAAAGAAAGCAGAGACTGTGTGGAGTACTGGAGGAACCGTGTACAGGGTCTCATGAGGAAGGTTTTTATTATAAAACACTTTTTCTGATTGTTTTATGAGCTCCTTGAGGTCAGAGAGTGTCAGACGAATGAAATTGAGGTCAGCAACATGGCTAATTGTAGCTACCACAGAAAGCTAGCAGAAGCGGGGTTGGATTGTACCGATAATGAGGCATGGTCGAAAGTTCTAGAGCTCAAGGGCGTAGCAAGAGCTGTGGTGAGGAGCTGTGCGGTGGGTGGGAGGCCAGAAGTCCCTGCCCTGGTCCTCCTTAGGCAGAGAGTTCATGAAGCTGAGCTGCCCTCCACCATAGTTGCCAGCCACATGCGCCTAACTGAACTTGAATTTAATTGGAATTAATAAAACAACCAATTCAGTTGATTGGTCAGACTTACCACCCTGTCCGTGTTCGGGAGGTGCCTGGGGCTAGTGGCTCCCGCCGGGACGGTGCAGATAGAGAGCATGTCTGCTCTCCTGCAGGAATGCTTGGAGTCCTCAGTGTAGGGCCAGGCGCACAGCGGGCCCGGGGAATGTGGCGGGGATGAGGGAGGCCAGAACTGGAGTGGTGACCGACCAACTGGGGAGGAAGGGACCTTGGGAGAGATTAGGACTCAGGGGCCAGCGAATGTGGGACAATGTGGGACATGTGGGACAATGTGGGACGGGGCCGCATACCAAAGAGAAAGGGCAAGGACCTGGGGCGGTTGAGATTATCTGTCCTTGGAATTTTTGCGTTGTTTCAGAAACATTTCCTCTGTGTGTCTGTTATTTCTGGCTGGCTACGTTGTCTTTGCTGCTGCTGCATTCCCAACACAATGTGGCCTTTGTGTCTTCTGCCCTCTTCAGGGGGCTTAGATCCTGGTATCTCGGATGGGCAGAGGAAGATAAAAGTGGCTCGAGCTTCCACAGGCCGGGGACCTGAGGGCTCTCACAGGGGGCGGGCCACGAAGGGACCCATCTGAAGGTTTGGAGAGCCAACTCCGGGCACATCATTTGCTGTCTTTCTTCTACCGGGTGGAGGAAAATCCTGCTGCTGTGAACTTGCTGGCATATTCCTGGTAGGAGCTGCTAGCTGCTACCCGTTGATATGAAGGAGAGCTGTGTAGCTGGCTTCAGAGAATGTCTGTTACTGTCTGAAATACTTCTGGACATTCCTCCTCTCTGAGAAAAGCCTACGCTTTCGAGCCAAACAATACATGCCCCGGCAGCAGAGACATTTGTACTGAGCCCTGCCAGCATTTCTTGCCTGTGACCCCTGTTCCCTAAGTAGAAGGCCCTGCCGAGCTGGCATTTCCCTGTCCTCAGCATTCCATGTGTAGGGGAGCAGCTGGGGGGCTCTGGTGGGGAGACATGGCAGGTGAGCTGCTGGTTTTCTCCTGCTCCGAACGACAGCGTTCGGGTCGAGGCCCCTGCGAGAAGCACAAAGCGAGACAGAGCAGGGCCTTGGCACACACTGGGGTCTTGGAGGCTCTTGACCAGACCTTCAGAGTGAGGGAAGGACCTGAGGGAGAGCACACAGTGAGTCTCTGATCATTCCGTCCTCTCAGACTTCACTTCACCGGGAATGGGGTTCGAATCCGTCCGGACCACCGGCCGGCCGGCCATCGCGCCCTCTGACCCAGGCGCGGCTCTGCCGCCTCGTGGACACGTGGCCGCAGGCGAGTCTTCCCTCTTCTCGGTCTTGACCCCTTCTTCAGAAGCATGAAATTGGAAAAATTAAGTGAAAAAAAACAGAGGGGAAGGCTCTCTGAAAACCGTGTGGCAGCGTTCAGGCGGGAGGTGTCGTCAACACGTGTCCATCCAAAACGACTGAGTGTCACCGGTGTGCCCAGCTTCCGGGTGCTGAGAACTTCACCTCGACAGGGTGATGGCTCGACTTAAGCCCAAGGTTTGGTTCTTAACTGCCCGTTCTGAAACTGGAATTTATTAGCACAGCAGGGATGATCAGACTCCTGAGAAACCGACTTAGGCTGATTAGGCTCCTAAGGAACTGACGCGTAAACCAGAACAGACATTTATGAACTCACGGTGGGGCTTTTCACAGCAGAGACCGGAGTCTCCCTTGGCTTGCTCTGGGGTTTGTCTGATGTGATCCTCCCACTCTCCTGCTCCCCTCTGAGGCCCAGCTTGGTGTCATTTCTTCCGGGGACATCTCCTTGGACCCCTCCCCCCCCGGGCTGTGCTGGGGGCCCCTCCTGTGGACATGCACGAGGGCAGCACGGATGGAATCTGCTGCATCACCTTGCCTCACCGTCCTGCGTCCATCCGTCCCGCCCCCTGGAGTGTGATGTGGCCCCAAGGCAGAAGCCAGGTCTGCTTTACTTCTGCATTCCCAGGACTCAGCCCTGACCGGGCGCGGCAAATCTTTGTTCAAAATAAACAGAAATGCCTCTTGGGAGCATTCACTTGCCTCTTCTGTGGTGACCAACTTTACATTCGTTCCTTTTTTTTTTTCTTCCTAGAATTGTCATCATGCCTGCTGGACAGACCACAGTCCCCTCGCCATCCCTGTAGCAGACCCGAGGGACCCGGGCGAGGGTTGATCTCCTTGTAGAAGTAGTTCGGTTCATTTCAGTCAGCTCTATCCGTTGATTCTTCTCAGAGCCGAGGCTTGGGGCTCTGAGTTTCTGATCCTCGTGTGAGATGTAGCATCCGAAATACTAAAAGTAACTTTCTGAGTGTGGTGAAGATCAGGTGCCTGCTGTTAGCCAGAATGCTCCGTCCGCAGCAGAGCCCGTCCCAGGGCCGACACGTCTGTTTTACTGTTGTTTCACAGCGTCCTGCGGGGCTGCCTTTCAAAGGCCGGGACCCTGTGACTAAAGGTGTTTGGTAGAAGGAGGGCAGGAGCATCTTCCTGCTAACCTGTCGGGCAGCTTCCAAGGAGGGTGTTCTGGTTTTTGACCTTGCGTGACCTTCCCTCATTGCGCCAAATCGAGTCTGCTCTCCCTCCGAGAGGGCCATGCGTGGTGTTATTTCTCACCAGCGGGAAACACTGACCGCGCACCTACAGTGTGAAACCCGCGGCGGGCGCCCGTTTTCTCTGTGTCTTCTGTCAAGGTGAGGTTCAGGGATTCTCACTCTGCAGCAGGAGCACTTTCTTAAAACGCAGATGCCTGGACTTCCTGCAGGCGTTTCGAGCTAGAATCAGCCGAGGCTGGACCTGGCCATGACCGTGTTCTAGAAGTTCTGCACGTTCGTGGGATGTATAGCTGGGGTTGGAAATCAGGGGCGGGAGCGTCGGAGTCTGGCGTGTGGTGTTTTACACCTTACATTTCCGTTTGCCGAGGAACTGTGCTGCCGAGCGGCACAGCACGCGGCCGATCCACCCGAACATAGGCCCGTTCCTCAGAGAGGATTATTGTCTTTACCCGACATGTGGCCAGGCGTGGCTTCGCATCGAACGCCTCTGTCCATAGGCGTTCAGCCTTTTGAATGAATGAGCAGCACCCCGTAAGTGAATGTCATGACGAACGTAGAGTAGAACATAAAGTAGAGCCCAGAAATACAAGCTCCCATACCCCACTGCATTTTATTTTCTTAAAGCTCAGTGTGCCCCAGAATCCCCAGCTTAAAGAATGAGGTGGTCCCGGAGGTGGCAGGAGATTGACCGGCTTTCTTCCCTTGTCCTTTGGAGAAGAGCGCTGCCCAGCCCTCAGAGCTGTGGGAGCTGGACGCCACGGTGTGGCCTCGCACCCGGCCACAGTCTTTGCCACACGGTGGGCCCTCAGCAAGTGACAGCAAATGACAGCGCTGTTGATGAGAAGTCTGCCCTGAAAGTGGCTTCTCCACCAGCTTGGCCATGGCTGTGGTGCTGCCCACAGAACTCCGCCCCCAGATTCCCATTCCGTCCACAAGGACTGCCCCCCAGGTGCACAGGAGCCTGTGGAGAGGGTGGGGATGGCGGTGGTCCCCTGAGGCCTCCTGCTTGCCTCCAGGGCTGGTGGGGGAGCTCTGATGCTGCCGAGTCTTCTCCCACTGGAGTCCTGTTTCCCTGAATCGTGCCTTGTCCTCCCCTGATATTTGACTTCCCAGTGACATGTGCTTTAGCGTGGCCGAAGTGGCCGCCCTGCACTTAGCTGGTAGGGGCAGAGGTGGCATCAGGGTGACATCTCTGAGTCTCACGCCAGGCCAGTGGGGACGTGGGGGCACTTCCAAGCTTAGGGAGATGGGCGTGGGGCAGAGAGAGTTGGGTGTCGCCCCAACTTGTAAAGGTGTTACTTGTTCCTGGGCAAGGTGCAGAATCACTGTAGTATGGGCCCCCACTTAATCCTCTTGTGAGGATTACTTTATCCTCCGGAAGCTGGGGGAAGGCCTCTCCAGGAGTCTCTGCCCGCCCACCACTCCTGCCTTCAGCAAGGGTTCCAGAATCTACCAGTTAGACACTCCCGCTTCCCTCTTCAGAACACCAGCAGGGCTCTTTTCTTTGGGTGCTTATCCCAGCCCACCCTGGGATGGTGACTAGTCCGGTCCTTCATTTCACCGGCCCAGGGCGGCGCTGCAGATTGCAGCCTGGGGGCTCCTGCCCGGCGGGTTTGGGGGGTCTCATGCCAGGCCCTCAGGGTTACCTGGGCCTGCTTTACCTTTGCAGCCTGCCCTACCCTTCATGCTTGTGGTTCCAGAAGCTTCTCCTGTGTGTGCACATGCAGGTCCCTCTACCTGGGTTCCCCCCACCATCTTCCCCGCACTTTGCCTCCTAAGGCAGCGATTAGCATGACTGAAGAATTTTTGGAATGCACAATGCTTTGACAACACGGGATAAATGCGGCAGCTGCCCACGGTCACCGTTGGGTGAATGTGTGGCAATTGGACAAAATTAGGAGTTCTTCAGCCTGTTGATTTCAACCAGAAGGGGGTCCTCATCGCCCAGGATCTGTTCTTGGCGGCCAGCTGTTTCCCCTCACAATGTAAGGCACACCCTGGTGCTTGTTCCTAAGGCCTCCCAAAACCCGTAGGAGTGAAGTGATTAGAGGAACTTCAGCTGTTTTGCTCCCTCTGAATGGCCCTCTTTCATCTGGATATGCAGGGACAAGAGCCTTTTTAAACCCAAATATCAGGGGAGGACAAGAGTCCCACAAGAGCCATTTGCACTTGGGTGGGAACACCATCCTGGGACAGGGACTCCTGCCCTGGGAAGGACTCCGGCCCCTTCCTTCCCTTTCCTCTTTCTCCGGAGGGAGTGCAAGGCAGGAGCTCGGGGGCAGTCAGAGACGCGAAGCCGAAGCCAGCTGTCGGGAACATGTTTTATTTCACTGACTTCTGCGTCTCCCTTCAGCCAGCTCACAACTTCCGCTCTTCAGAGGTTTCCGGCCCAAAATAGTACGTACCACCCCCCCCCCCCATCTCTCTGTTCCTACCACGCGTGGGTTTCTGGATGACGCTGGCCATTTATTCATCTGTCCTTAGTGCCTTGTAGAAGAAAACCCTAATGCTGTGTGGTCTCCTGAACCGGGCAGTGGCCAGTGTCTGAGAACGTATCTGTACGGTGGAGAGAAAAGCGCTGGGGGTGAGGGGTGGGGGTGACGGAGCAGGGAGGGCCGGGGCTGAACTTGTTTCTACTCTCACATCAAGGTTTTTCTTAAAGCAGTAGAGGAAAACAGTTCAGTTGTATTGGTCTGGGTCCGACCTTTCTGGAACTCCAGTCACATTCTTTTTAGGACACCAGCATTTGGCGGGGAGAACTCTGGTTTTTCTGTAGCTGGGAGGGGTGGTTTGTGAGTCTGTATTTCCTTACCCCAAGTAAAATGGGTGTGCCGTCCCCAAAATGGTTGTTTGTTTGTTTGTTTTTTAAGATTTTATTTATTTGAGGGATGCCTGGGTGGCTTAGTTGGTTAGGCGACTGCCTTCGGTGCAGGTCATGATCCTTGGAGTCCCAGGATCCAGTCACATCGGGCTCCCTGCTCGGTGGGGAGTCTGCTTCTCCCTCTGACCCTCCCCCTTCTCATGCTCTCTCAGTCTCTCTCTCAAATAAATAAATAAAATCTTTTAAATTTTTTTATTTATTTGAGAGAGTGAACAGGGCAGGGAGGAGCAGAGGGAGAAGAAGAAGCAGATTCCCCACTGAGCAGGAGCCCAACTTGGGACTCGATCCCAGGACCCTGGCATCATGACCTGAGCTGAAGGTAGCCACTTACCCCACTGGGCCACCTAGGTGCCCCCTCAAAATGGATCTCTTTTTTTTTTTTTTTTTAAGATCTTATTTATTTATTTGACAGACAGAGATCACAAGTAGGCAGAGGGAGAGGAAGGGAAGCAGGCTCCCCGCCGAGCAGAGAGCCCGACGCGGGGCTCGATCCCAGGACCCTGAGATCATGACCTGAGCCGAAGACAGAGGCTTTAACCCACTGAGCCACCCAGGCGCCCTCAAAATGGATTTCTTAAAGGACATTCCCATTGCTGTGCCCTGAGACTCTCAAATCAGGGTACCACGCTTCCCTGTATTACAAGCCCACCACAGAGAACCCCATGGAACCTGGCAGTGGGAGAGGGTGTTCTCCGCTACCCAGAGGGTGTGCGAAGCTTGGGGCCTGGAGTGAGCTCAGAGCAGAAGACAGGAAACAGGGCCACAAGGAAGATCTGCATTTTGTTTCCATAAGTGCTGTGGCTGCCCATCCTCTCCAGCCTCCTGGCCCCAAGAGTCACTGAATGCGGTCACCCTAAGGCTGTATCTGCTTACTGTCTCCCCAGCCACAGGGCAGCCTCACAGGCCAGGATGGAGAATGTGCTTTGTGGGCTTCCCCGAAGCTTTAAATCTCGCTCTTTACTGGAAATGCTGGTGCCTCATTGCCGAGGGTAGAGGCAGCATTCCAGGGCCCCCTTCCACCAGGCCTCTGATTTCATATGTAGATGGGGACTCTGGTTCTTCTGCAGTCACAGGAACACTGAGACAACTGGCCTTGCACGCCATCACAGGATAAAAACAGCCTATTCTTTTGCATTGTTCCCTTTTTTTCCCCCAAAGGAAATGGAAGGGAAACTAAGGGGAATTTTTGCCCACGATTTCCAAGGCAAAGGTCACTGTTAATGGCTGGCTGTTTCCAGAGTGTTGAGGCTTCTGATCAGTATGGATTTTTTTTTCCTTTTTTCCCTCTTCTCTTTTTTTTTTTTCTTTCTTTCTTTCTTTCTTCTTCTTCTTTTTTTTTTTTTTCTTTTTGGTGGGGGCAGAGAGAGACGAAGAGGGAGAGAATCTTAAGCAGGCTCCATGTCCAGCACAGAGCCGACCCAGGGCTTGATCTCATGACCCTGAGATCGTGACCTCAGCTGAAATCAAGAGTCGGACGCTTAACTGACTGAGCCACCCAGGAGGCCCCTCAGTATTTTTTTTGAGATTTTATTTTTTAAAGTAATCTCTGCGCCCACCGTGGGGTTTGAACTCACAACCTGAAGATCAAGAGTCCCAGACTCTACTGGCTGAGCCAGCCCCCTCTTGTAACTGGCAACACAGGCATACAGCCGATAGAGTAGAAAGGATGGCTTGGCAGCAATAGTTGGGAATACTAAATGAAGAAAAGCTAAAAACTGCACGGATGTAAAGGATTGGTAAATGAAATCTACAAAACCATCAGTAACTCAACGGCCCGAGTAAGGGAGGCAGCTCTTGGCCTTATTCTTGGGTATTTGAGCAGAGTCACTATTTTTGGCCTGAGAATTCAACCAGGAGAAGTCACAGATTTTATCATGGACTTCATATTGTACAAAATCACTGGTTTTCTAATTCCAGGAGCCACTGAGTTCAATGTGGTGAGTCTTTTTAGCACCTAGAGTTGTGTATTAGGCTCAGCCGAGGTTTTTATTCCACGGTTTAGAACACTTAACTACTAACATGAGACGTCTGGGGAGAAGGTGATCTTGCCCCTTTTTTTGTATTTACAGAAATTGTCCTTGTATTTCTGTCAGGAATCGATTCGCTTCCTGTTGAAACAAACACGCACAAAAAGTGCTGCTTTTTCTTGGAGATTTTCCCTTCAAATCATGTATATGTTAATTGGTTGTTCAATAGAGAGTTAATGATTTTTACAGTTCTCTTTGTTGTGAACTGTGATCTTTCACAAAATTAGTAGAAAGGGAATGTTTTTCCGTTATCACGTGTAGTACGTGTTTTCCCTTATTCTGAAAATTTTTAAAAATCGCTTTAAAAAGTTAATATTTGCTCAGTATAGAAAATTTGGAAGATAGAGATTTGGAAATTTGGAAGAAGAGAAAGAAGATAATCATAGGTGGTCCATTACCCCCCCCCCAAAAAAAACCACTGTTAGTAATTTTAGCGTACAGGTAATTTTCTGCATTACAGTGTTTCTGAATAATTGGTAGTAACTAGTAGCTAATACAATCTGTCAGTTTATAGTCTTAATTTCTGCGTAAGCTAAAGATTCTTTTTTGATAGCCAACTCATGAAATATTTAAAATTTAAATTATAACTTCTCAAGTTGTATGTCGAATGTAAATGTTATTGCTGGTTTAAAACAGCAAAAACCTAAGGTTCCTTCTGCTGAGAAATTAATTATGTCAACTGGAGGTTTTCTATCACAGCAGTGACACCGTAACCCTGACTAAGTTAAATCACTGATCAGGAACTGCAGGCTTTTGCTAAGATGCAAACCAATAGTGAAAGCGTAACTTCCTCTTCTTTATAGTCCATCAAGGGAAGGCACCAAGATCAGTGAAGTTGTCCTAAGTCAGGGGGTCCCAAAGATTCCACAGCGAGAGCGTGGGAAATTCACAAAGTTCAGAGAGTTGCTCTGTATCTTTAGAAGACATGATGTAGGGAGATCCTTTCACAGTATCCTGTAGGAGGGGGCTCTCAGCCTTGCAAGAACCTTGGGGGTCTTAGCCGAAGCCTGAGTTCATGACCCAGACTCTCCAGCTGCAAGCTTGTAGCCAAGATGTGGAAGAGTGTAGTGCAAAATGATTTTTTTTTAAATTTTTTTAAAAATTTATTTATTTGGGAGAGAGAGCGAGCGAGCACAGGAAGACAGAGTGGCAGGCAGAGGCAGAGGGAGAAGCAGGCTCCCCGCCGAGCAAGGAGCCCGATGTGGGACTCGATCCCAGGACGCTGGGATCATGACCTGAGCCGAAGGCAGCCGCCCAACCAACTGAGCCACCCAGGTGTCCTGCGCAAAATGACTTTAATCGCTGTGTTGTCCTGTGTGCGTCGTTTGTGCCATTTGTCCACACTAAAGCTTTTCCTCTGATGCATGTCTTTGCCCCTTTTCTTCTCTGAATTCCAGCCTGACTGTGCTCTGGTTTTATTCTTCCCAGCTTAAGTGAGAGCTTTTTCATGGTGAAAGGAGCAGCCCTCTTCTTACAGCAGGGAAACAGCCCTCAAAGCCAGCGAAGTCTTCAGCATCCCCACAAGCATGCAGGTAAATTGAGGTTTTGACCTTGGAACTTATGCAATGGGAGAACCTCCCATTACTGGTGGTGATCAAGTTGCTGGTTTTCAAGGCCAGAGGAATAGTGGAACACGGGCTTGTCACACCTGGTGCAAAGCAGGAGCTCTTCCCTTGGGCAGGTAAGCCATGCACGTTTTCCAGGTAGCCCCGAGAGCTAGCACCCCGCGGACTGCGCGTGTCTACGCTAGAAGTAAGGCAGTCGGCAGCGCTCTGTTTGGATGTAAAGGTTTCCCACCCACAGTTTATCAGTAAACTACAGATTTGGAGTTACAGTATGAATTTTTTTTTTTTCTTTTAAACAAATGCACCAGAACCTGTTATAGCCAGACATTGTCCCCTTGATAGTTACTCCCTTGGGATGCCCTATACCTCCTCTGAGAACTCTGATCATTCTCTGAGCTTCTGGGAAGCTCTCATTTGGGGAATTCCTTTACAGGTCTGTGGCAGGCGTTGGGGTAGGACGTCTTTAAGATTTAACAGTGGATTTGGTTTTGGGAAGTAGACCGAAGTGATAAAGTGGAGATCGAACCCAGTATTCATTTAGGTCCAGTAGCACACAAGTAGGAAATTCCTGTCCATTCCTGTCTGAGGCACTGGTCCTTGATGCCCATATAGTAACAGAGGCTGGTTTTCTCAGGTGCGTGGACTCTGACACCAAAGGCAGTTTGGAAAGAGAAACCAGCAAACTTTGTGTACAAGTGCATCTTTGTAATAGGCCTGTGGCCTCTGCAGGCAGTTCTGGGCAGGGCAGCGCATTTCGCAGTGCGATCTGCCAAGCCCTCTGACCTCGGGACAACAGCAGGTGAAGACAGCCAGGAGCCGGGGCCAGTTCCCTTGTCACCAGGATCATTTTGTCTCTCACCTCAAGTCATCTCACCTCATTTTGGATCTGAATGCCTAGGTTAGAATTTCGTGTCTTACACTTTACAGAGAACACCAGGGGTCAGTCGGGATTTTCACATACTGTTACTTGGAATCAAGACCTAGCTCTGTTTGAAGCTCAGTTGTCAGGAGGCAGTGTGGTTTGGACAAGAATGTGTGACTTGGAGTCAGGCAGACCTGGCTTGTGATCCCAGACTTAACAACTTACTGAGTAGTCACGGTCGACTTCAGAGCCTCAGTTGCCCGATCTTAACGATGGCCATCAAGTACCAGTACCTCAGACAGGAATGGAATTTAAAATGGATGCATGCAGGGGAGCCTGGGTGGCTCCCTCCGTTCAGCGCCCGACTCTGGATCCTGGCTCGGGTCTTGATCTCAGGGTCGTGAGTTTAAGCCCCCTCAGCGTGGAGCCTACTTTAAAAAAAAGTGTATGCATGTAACATACTTACCTCCTCCTGGGTGCCCTGTGTGTGGTAGCAATGACTACGAGTACTGTAATACAACGCACAGAACCTTCCTTCTTGCATCTGCTCATGGTTCTGTCCTGTCAGGAACTCAGCCGTTGTTCGTGTCTTAGCACATACAGCAAAGTGAATGCTCCGGCTTTTTCACCCATAGCATACGGGGTCTCCATCCTCTGATCCAAACAGCGTTCTCGTACTGTGTGCAGCTTGGGGAAGCAAGCACAAAGCCGTGTAATTCGGGCTGGTTCATGCGTCTCTGGAATGTGCTGGAGAGTAAGAGGAAAGCTATGGGCCTGATGGCTCTCCTGCCCCTGAGGTCTGGTATGGCCGATGGGCTCAGAAAAGCAAGAGGGACGGTGACAGTCCCAGGACTCCCAGGAAATGTTCCTGGGGAAGACACAGGCTGGACTTGCCATCAATTCCTGTTTTTCTAGAATCCCTGAGAAGTGTCCCGGCTGGCCCCCAGTCCCATCCGCAATCACGCAGAGCAGAGAAAGAGTGAGGGTTAGTTCTGCCCATGCAAAAGCCGTTCAGGTCATTGCCGCCAGTCCCCAGCCCGAGACTGTGGCGAGGGCCTCTGCCTCAGGCTTCCGGCCTCTGATCTTTCCGCAAGTGCGGAGTGAACACGTCCGCAGGTGGAGGCAGCGTGTGGAGGCCAGGCTGCGGTTGGGAGTTCTGCCGGTCAGCATTTCCCCGTCTCCACAAGCAGTCCTGCTGAAAGGAGCCTATCTGTGTGGAAAATGTCCCTTTCATCTGGGCACTCACCGACAAAGGGGCATGTTTTTTCTTTCCTCTGTGTGCTTCTGTGACTCGGGGTGAACGTTGGTGGCATGCAGGCGAGCCCAGGACCAGCCGAGCCGGGTGTGTGCCCTTGGGACGGTGGTGTCACCACAGGCAAGGGTGCTGGTGGGTAGAGGAGGCGGAATGAGGAGTTCCGCGTCCTCCCTGAGTGTGAACCGTTACCTGCCAATCATTCCTCATGGAAGGCAGCGCCGGTGTGGGGTGTCCTACCCCACGCAGCTCCCAAAGACCCAAGTCCTCTCTGAGGCAAAAAGGACAGTTTGGACATCATCTGTCAACCCGCCCTGAAATTCCAAAGATGCCTTTGCCATAGGAATAAATCCAGCGTACTGATCCTCCTGGGGTTCCGGTTGTGATCTCTAGGATAATGTGTGTGTGTTTTAAATATAATTCTGTTCCTTCTTGGTGTGGCACAAATCAGATCTCCTAGGAATTACTCCTCCTGCTTGTAGACCAGCGTCTTTGCAGACAAACCCTTCCTTCAGAGAGAAACCATGAAATAGGGGCGCCTGGGTGGCTCAGTCGTTAAGTGTCTGCCTTCGGCTCAGTCATGATCCCAGGAGTCGTGGGGTCGAGCCCTGCATCGGGCTCCCTGCTCAGCGGGAAGCCTGCTTCTCCCTCTCCCCCTGCTTCTCTTCCCTCTTTCGCTGTCTCCCTTTCTTTGTCAAATAAATAAAATCTTAAAAAAAAAAAAAAAAGAAGGAAACTGTAAAATGTATAAAGTGGGGAATAAGCGGTTTTGGAGTCCCGCTTGCTGCTCACTGATTATGAATCTTGGGTAGGGGCCCTGCCTGGAAAACACAGCCTGTTTCCCGTGTAGATCCTCCGTATCTGTGTCCATGTCCGTGGAGACTCACCAGCTCAGAGAAACTCTCCTCCCTACACCTCAGCCCAGAGGCACCTCCCGCGCTCTGGTATTGCTCTAGGAGCTGGAAGCTCTGCATGACTGCCTTTGGAGAGTAATCGTGCTTTATTGAGTTCCATTGTAGCCTGGCGTGCATATAAACTGCCGGGAAAAGGGGTGCGAGCCTTAGGCCCTGGGCAGCTGCTAGGAGCCTTCATAACATTTTATGACCTCTGAAATTGCTTGGGTAATCATCAGTGAGCCAGTGGGCGAGAATAATGATGAACATAATGATCGGAAGGAGGCCCAGGACCAGGGCCCAGACGTGCAGGCACTTGGCAGTAGAGGCGTAGGCCTGCGTCCCAGTCACCACACCTGCCACACTCCTGTCCCTAGACTCCACGGAGAAAGTGAACACCACAAAACCCCAGCAGCAGAGGGACCGGACAGTGTGGTCAGGCACGGAGGTCTCACTGTGGACGTTCATCAAGCTCTGGGGTACACGAGAGCGGGGGGTGGATAGAGCAGAGGGAGAGGAGAGAACCTCAGGCAGACTCCGTGCTGGGCAGGGAGCCCCACACGGGGCTTGATGCCCTGACCCTG
Source organism: Mellivora capensis (assembly GCA_004024625.1). Lineage (NCBI taxonomy): Eukaryota > Metazoa > Chordata > Mammalia > Carnivora > Mustelidae > Mellivora > Mellivora capensis. The sequence goes on along the minus strand of PISX010001994.1, from coordinate 54,152 downwards.
AGATCGTGACCCGAGCCAAAATCAAGAGTCTGATGCTCAACTGACTGACCCACCCAGGCGCCTGCATTTCAGAACATAAAAGCAACTCCTAAAAACATGGCCATCAGCTAGATCTCCCTATCCTCACCAGGCAACATTCAGAAGTGGAGTAAGAGAAATTGAGCCTCCTAGTCTTTGTGACGCTTCTCCTGGGGTGGAGGTGGGGGATTTTGACTCCGCAGTCTTCATCCAGACCCTTCACATCAGCCTCTGGCAGGTTTCTGCCTAGAAGGTGGGTGTGTGGCCTTCTTACACTTTCTTCGTTGGTCCAACAGGTGACTTGCCCCAACATCTTCAAGTAATGATCAACCTTCTGCGTTGTGAAGATCGGATCAAGCTGGTAAGAAGAGACGAGAGTGGCAAGTTTTAATTTTTAATTGTGCGATTTGGTACGGAATTATTCACGAGCAGTGAGAGGTGGGGAGTTCCTGTGTTCTAGCAAATTCTCCCAAATTGTTCACAAAAGCCAGAGCCAGGTTTGCTCTTCACCACCCTCAAGGTCCAGAGAAAGGATATGTTAGGCGTCCATGTGGGTCTGAGGTTGGAGATCTTCATTCTCTGGGTTTTACCCGTTCACCCATTTGTCCCAACTCCAGAGCAGTCTCCCAGAGCCAACCACTGTCCCTTTTGCATGGATATAAACCGGACGTGGCCACTGCTCTTAAGAATCTCATCTTAATTCCTGAGCTCATAGGGGGAAAGGTAGAAAAAGTCCTTGAGGGACACCTGGGTGGCTCAGTTGGTTAAGCGGCTGCCTTCGGCTCAGGTCATGATCCCAGCGTCCTGGGATCGAGTCCCACATCGGGCTCCTTGCTCAGCAGGGAGCCTGCTTCTCCCTCTGCCTCTGCCTGCCACTCTGTCTGCCTGTGCTCGCTCTCTCTCTGACAAATAAATAAATTTAAAAAAAAAAAGTCCTTGATGTTGATTGGGTGACAGAAGGGGCCACCACCTCGAAAGGCAGGCCTGTGAGCGCGTCCTTGCCTGTCTAGGCTGTGCGTTTGGAGAGCGCCTGGGCGGAGCGGGCCCGGTACATGGTGGTGGTGGACAGCAGCGGGCGCCAGGACACGGAGGAGAGCATCTTGCTGGGAGTCGACTTTTCCAGTAAGGAAAGGTGAGTCTGGTGGGGTGGCACTTCCCTTCAGCGGCGGGAACACGGGTTTCATGGAGAAAGGTTTCCGTGGTGCCGTATCCGTGGTTGATGATGGTGGGTGTGTTGTCAGTGGCATGGGTGAGCAGACACATGCAGAATAGTAGGATGCACCACTGCGGCTCGGGCATGCCTGGCGCTGTACTAGACTCCATCTCTGCTCTCAGCTCTGGGTTTGCTGAGAGGATAGAGAAGTTTCCCTGAGCCTAGAAGTTTACTACTGGGTTGCTCTTGGGGATGCCATGGAAGAGAGCACCTGAGCCAGGAGGGTTTCCTGAAGGAGGTGATGGCTGTGGTGGACACCCAGGGACAAGCAGGAGCCAGCCACGTGAAGCAGGGACGGGACCGTGCAGGCGTATGTGACTGATAGGCATCCTATCCAGTGCTTCCCCGTATCCCCTTCCCAGGTGGATTCCCAAGTATTTGTTGACAGGTCCTTGGTCAGATGCTCGAAGAGAGGTTTGGAATTTTCCAGTGACTGGAGGCCAAGTTAGTTGTATCATGGGCCCTATTACATGCGTGAAATGAGGGCGAAGGGCTCTTATATCTAGGATACGTGAGTATGTGTGAGATCATCACAGAGCCTGGGTTTGTGAGAACTGGATCAAGATAGGCTCCCTGTAGTCATAGTCATTACTCATCTACCCAGGCAGGTGTGCATTCTCCTGTGTATGAGGCAGTGGGCCAGGTACACGGAGAAGCAGCCGAGGCAGTCGTCCACCGCGGAGAACCTGTAAGCTTAGCAAGGAAGGAGCCATGACCAGACGGCGGGGTGATGGGCTCGGTGATGGGGGATTGCCCCGGGGACTTGTGAAAGCATGGGACAGGGGTGGGCTTGGAGGGGGCAAGCCAGGGGCCTTCTGCAGTGGGTGATGGCTCACTGAATCTTAAAGGGCAGGTGGGCACCAGTGATGGGGCGGGAGCGGGGGTGCATTTGAAGGCATCACGAGCAGAATCAATGGCAGGACAGAAAAAGCCACAGACGCAGTGAATGGTGGTGGCTGTGTGGTCTCGTCTCGTGCCTGCGAGAGGGCTGCTAATTCTGGCTGACAAGTACACAAAGAAAGAGGGGAGGATATTTCTTTTATGACCTTCTTCCCGGTGTGGGATAGCATCCTCAGAAAGCTCTGTGCGGCACATGTGGGGAGAGTGAGCTGGTGTCTGTGACCTTGGGCAGGCTGGGAAGTCTGGGTCTGGAAGACTGCAGAGCCCTGCAGGTCTTAGGAGCTGAGCCATGGAGAGTGCCCCGGAAGGCGAGAGGGCCCAGCGCCTCGTGGCACGGTAGCCCCAGGCCAGCGCTCTGGGACATGGTGGAGCTCTGTGTTCTGTGGAGCGCGGAGGGATTTAGTGTGGAACAGCGATGTAGTGATATTTACTGTTCGGTGATCAGCCAGCCTTTCGGAGTTCCTCCCTCGCCATGTGTGGGCCATTCTTGAAACACTCTCTGGCCCAGAGCGGGATCCTGCCTCCCTGTGGGTTGTGGCCACGGCAGACGTCTGCCCTCCCACCAGCCATCTCTGTCCCTTCCCTGGGAGAACATAGGGCGGGTGCCGCAATGTGTCCTGAGCGTCTCACTGAGCCCGTAAGCCACCCCGTGGAGCAGGTGGCCCTGACCCGTGTGTTACAGGTGAGGCATGCAGTTTGAGAGGTCAGGGTGGGTGTCCTAAGACCATGCTACTGGCAAAGCCGGGCCTCAGAAGCCAGCCTTTTGTGGCCGCCTTGCGGTGTAGACCCCACACAGCGCTACGCTGTAGCTCTGCCTACACCCCGTTGTTCGCAGATTCGTCTGTACTTGCTAGCTCTTTCCTCGTGCCTGGCCTCTGCTCTCTGACCTCGGAGTCTAGAAGTCATGACCGTGGCATTAGACACATGCGCGGGCACCCCACGTCGTCCTACACAGCTGGGGTAGACAGGCCCGCGTGCAGGCGCCAACTCCGAGGCCGGCGCGGGTGTCTGGTGGCCGGGGGTGCAGACAGTGAGCCGGTGGTCAGAGGGTAAGTAATGGGAACCCAGCGGGCCTTCCTGTCGTTGGGCCTGAGGAGCGGCCCTGCAGGCCCAGGCATGCGGAGGCGGTGGCCTGGGCCTCCAGAGAGCTGCCGTGTGTGTTCCCGGGAGACCGGCACTGTCACACCTGGGTTCTGTATTGTGTTTGTCTTTGGGAGGCGAGAGCCCCACGAGAGCCGTGAGTGGGCACCATGCAGTCTGCGAAGGGCTTCCGTGGTGCACCTGGAGCTGGGCCTGGCTCCCACTTGGCCCGAGAGTCCCCACGCCGGCCCCACAGGCTCCCCTGCTCCAGCTCCAGTTTCCTCTGAAACCTTCTCCTCCCTCAGCTGCCCCTGCCCACTTCACCTTTTGAGGTCCTTCTCTGGAAGACCCCATTTCCCTGGCCGGGCAGCCCCACTCCCCTGTCTGCCAGCACACAGGCCCTCCCTCCCCAGAGACATTTTACGGTCAATCACTCACAGAGCGACAGATGAGGGGACGTTAGGGCATTTGCAGTTTTTACAGTCATGTCATGGCCCTGTGCTCTCGACTGCAGGTGGGGACTCTGAGTGGGGTCCTCCACGGACTTAGCCCCGTGCACGGGGCTCTCTCTGGGCTCTTCCCCATCTCTGCAGGTGGGCGAGGCCAGTGTAGATGCTACCCTTGTGTCATCTGGACGGTTTCATCTCAGCCTGCCCTGGAACGCCCCCTCCGGCCCTGGGCCTGGGCCTTTGGTCCCCCCAGTCCAGTCCAGTGTTCCTTGTAGCTCCGTCTTCTCTCCTCATTACCTGTCCCTGGCATGGGTCCTCAGTGCTGAAAGGGGGTGAGTCTTCCAGGCCTGGCCCCGTGTTCCCAGGTGCCCTCTGCCCTGGGCGCTCTTGGTGTGTCAGTTTAGGGCTGCGAGAGCCCCCTGCCCGGCTTGCCCCTCCAGGTCTCAGCATGCATTGTGTTTTGCAGCTCTACAAAGGAAGTAGGGTCAGCCCGTTGAGATTAGGTAGGGGTGCGGGGGAGGGGGCCAGGGAATTTGCCTAATGCAAAAGACTTAGTGTGATTTGACCAGAAGGGCTCGCAGCTGCCTTCCCCACAGACAGAAGGGTGGGAGAGCCCCTTGATCACCAGCGCTGCAGAGGAAGAGGGGTCTGTGAGCTCAGAGCTCCCTGTCTGCTGTCACGTTACTACTCCCTGGGCCGTTACTAAGAGGTAGCAGAGGCTTACGTTCAAGATCCCTGGAGGCTGTCGGAGCTGGCCTTGGCCGTGGCCATTCCCGTGGTCTCTTAAATTCCTTTAAATGCCTGAAGAATTTTCATCACAATCTGAGTAACCCTCCAAGAGAGTCCTTTCTGTCCCTCTGTGTTTCTTGGTGGCACCTGTCACCAGAGTCGCTAAGTATCGTTTCACTGTTAGTGTGAGCAAAGCAAAAGCAGATGAGGCTGGTTTTGAAACTGCAGCTGTACAAAAGGTACAGAAACAGAGGCCCAGAAGTGAACTCCAGCCATGGTGTTGGCACTCTCCCCACCCCTGCCACCCTAGGACAAGAGGCCCGGTTGGCCACCACCACTCGCCTGTGTCCCCTGGAGTGCGTGTGGCCTCGTGCCAGGAGTGCGCCAGCCATCAGCGGCTTCACCCCTGCTGCAGTGTGGGCATGTGGTCAGCTGCTCTCTCCGTGCCCCCTGAGGGCCACAGCCAAGACCTGGCATTTCCGGAGCTCTCTCCGCACTTCGGAGGGATTGCAGTCCCCTGTGACTGTCACTGGGGACCCCCTCTGGTGGGACCATCCCAGGCTCATGTCTTCTAGAAGTCAGCAGCAAGTGGTCCCTACACAGACAGCTCGAGAACATCTCCCCGGTACACACCCAGCAGCCAGGCCCAGGTCAGGTGATGGTTCCCTTCTGCGAGCTGGACAGGCTAGGTCAAGGCAGGGAAGAGGCTGCACAAGCGGGTGGACCCTGACTCTGGACATCTTCTCTTTTCTCCTGAGCAGTAAAAGCTGCACCATCGGGATGGTTCTCCGGCTATGGAGCGACACGAAAATCCACCTTGATGGAGACGGGTAAGATCTCTTTAAAAGATTCTTCCAGGGGCACCTGGTTGGCTCAGTAGGTTAAGCATCTGCCTTCTGCTTAGGTCCTGATGCCAAGGTCCTAGGATCGAGCACTGAATCGGGCTCCCCAATCAGTGGGGAGCCTTTTTCTCCACCCTTCCCCACCTTATGCTTTCTCTCTCTCTCAAATTAATAAAATCTTAAAAAAATAATACTAGAAGATTCTTCCGCTGTAGGCTTTGAAACCTGAGTTGGTTGGGCATCCTTGGATGATCATGGGGAGCAGAGTCATCTGTGTGACGTGCCCTCCTGTGTGCCGCACAAGGACGGGGATATTTGGGACATTATTTAAGGGAATTGGGGTTGTGAAGTATCAACAGAAGAGTGTTCACAGGGGATGTGCTGCTGTGTGACGTTCCAGAGTGGCAGACAGCTGATACTCATTCACCTTGAAGTGGTAAATGAGTACTCGGTACGTGCCCCCCACGCGGAGCTGGTCGCTGTCAGTTCACGGTAGGAAGGGACACGGTGGGAGCTCACAGCTGTGGGGGTGCAGGGAGAGACAAGCAGGTGGCAGGCGCCTCTGCAGGGGAGGAGCCCTTCCATGTGGCCTGAGCAGGTGGACAGGAGACGAAGAGCCACCCGGGTTCCCTGTGCATTTGCTTCCAGGGGAAATATGGGGCTTCTGCCGTGAGGGGGAAGTAGCTGAACACAGTTGTCCCTCCACTGAGATGCCAACGGTAAAAGTTATGTTGCCTCATACATAGAGTCGGGGAAGAAAAATTAAAATGTGGTTTTTGTTTTGTTTTGAAGAGGCAGGATCACGGTTCTGGTTTGTTTCTGTTTTCTTTTCCCTTCGTCACATTTTGCCATCTGTGACTCTGTTTCCCATGCAGTGACATAAACGGGGCGGGTGGGGGGCAGGCAGTAGCAGGGGGCGGGGACGGTGGCAGGAACCGGACGGAGATGGCATCAGATGGCGAGGCTGCCTTTGCCAGGGTTTGTGTTTGTGATAGACCTTGCTGGTGACATAGCTGGGTTAGAAGCCAGTCTCCCAGACTGGAGAACGTTTTTTGGGGTTTTTGTTTTGTTTTGTTTTTGTTTTTGTGTTTTTTACTTTTTTCCTGCTCTTGCCCTGGTTTGGTCCAGCGGGCCGGTATTCCCTGCTCAGAAAGCACCAGGATGTCCGCCGCAGCCCCGCCCAGTCACCTTGGGATGCTGTGGCCACAGATCTGATTCCTCACCAGGCCTCCCTTTTTTTGTTTTGTTTCCATCCCCAGGGGCTTCAGCGTCAGCACAGCGGGACGGATGCACGTCTTTAAGCCCGTATCCGTCCAGGCCATGTGGTAAGTATGCTTTTAGGGACTTTTACCGCCTTAGCAATATTTTTTTTAGCTGCCAACATGAATAGGAAAACCCCCTTCGACTTTAAAGCTCATTCCGGTGCATTTATTTGTGTGTGTGTAGCAGAACGCAGGTGAGATGAAGTAGACCTTGTTAACCACTTTTTAAGTGCAGCTCAGTACGCATCCATGATGTGCAAACCTAACTCTCCATTCCTAGAACTTTTTCGTCATCCCATTAAATGCTGACTCCCTCCCCTCCACCCCGGCCCTGGTTACCCTCTGTTCTACCTTCTGTCTCTACGAGTTTGCCTACTCCAGGTCCCTCCGGGGGCGGGGGGGGGGGGGTCATCCCCGGCTTGTCCCTGTGCGTCTGGCTTCTGTCACAGGTCGCAATGTTTCGAGGTTTGTCCATCTTGTAGCATGTGTCGGGATCCTTTCGAAGGCTGAATGTTACTCCGGTGTGTGGTGAGAGACTATATTTTTGTGTGGCCCCATCAGCTGTCAGTGGACATTTGGGTTCTTTCCACCTTTTGGCTGTTGTGCTCGGAGCTGCTGTGAATACGGGCGGATGGACGGTGTGTCTGTGGGAGTCCCTGTCTTCAGTTGTTTTGAGGACGTACCTAGAAGTAGCGTTTCTAGAGCACACGGTTAACTCTGTGTGTCGCTCTCTGGGGAACCAAAACTGTTTTCCGCAAACCAGGCTCTTCGCCCCATTTCGCTGTCCTGCCGGCCGTGCCCAGGGTTTGGCTTCTCTGTGTCCTCGCTGGTACCTGCTGGTGCATGAGTTCTCATCTCGGCCTCTTAACGGGTGTGAAGTGGCATCTCCTTAACGGTGCTGGTTTGCATTTTCCCGCCTGATGAGTACTGGGCTGTCTCTTCACGTGCTTGTCGGCCCTTTGTACATCTTTTTTGGAGAAAAGTCTGTTCAGGTCCTTCAGCCAGTTTTATCACTGGTTGGTTTTTTTGTTGTCGAAGGTATGCCGTTCTTACGTATCCACAGTTCCTGCTGTCCCCACGCCGTCCCCGCGTAAATCTGCGTACTCCTTATTCCTGGCACACGCTCGGTTTGTGTCCTGAAGGGAACGGTGCCTTGCCGGGCACTGGGCATCCGGGAAGGCATACAACGGACATAATTGGTGTCCTCGTGGGGTTTACAGTCTGTAGAGGGGAGGTGGCCATAACCTGCGCAGGGTCACGTGTTGGACCAGGGGGTGCAGGGAGCGTGTTCTCGCAGGGCTCCCCGCTGCGGGATGCGGGAAGCAGGGCCTGTGTGGGGGCGGGGAGGCCTCCTGCACACTCTGCTTCAGGGATATGGTAGCCGTGGGCAAAGGCTGCACTGGGGGAAACAGGTCGGGTCCGGTGCCTCTCCAGACCGGGCACACGCACCTGCGAGCCTCCCTCATCCTTGGAGGGCCGCACAAACACCCCTGCAGCAAACCCAACACAACGGTCTCTGTCTCCAGCGATCTGGAAGAGGCTCTGGAGGGAGCTGGTGGCTGCTGAGAAGGGTTCTGCCCTTCACAGTCACTACTTTGTTCTCTGGGACGGCGAGGGTTAGGCTGAATTCTCCCAGGGGCCAGTCGGTAGTCAGTATAGTGCCCCGTTGTCACCTCATCTGCTGCTCCACACTGCCCTCCCTTCAGACTCCTGGGGAAAAGCACGAAATCCCAATGCCCGTGATGTCCCAGATGTTTCTTGCATCCCTGGATCATTTTTTACCTCTTTCTCTACAGGCAAGTGAAAAACAGGCCCACGAGTTTTTCCAAAACTTCAGGAGCAAAGCTAAGTTTAGTAAATATGCAGCTCAGGCCTGTACCCTGAAGCAACCTAGAGATAGGACAGACATGCCTGAGCGGAACACGTGCAGCGGACGCTGGGGGTGGGGCCTTCCCTGAGGATTCTCGCTCCCTCCAGGGCCTCCCACTCCCACCCTCCATCGATGCCTCGGTTCACCCTCTTTTTTTTTTTTTTTTTTTAACGATTTTATTTATTTATTTGACAGACAGATCACAAGTAGGCAGAGAGGCAGGCAGGGAGAGAGAGGAGGAAGCAGGCTCCCCGCTGAGCAGAGAGCCTGACGAGGGGCTCGATCCCAGGACCCTGGGATCATGACCTGAGCCGAAGGCAGAGGCTTTAACCCACTGAGCCACCCAGGCGCCCCTCAGTTCACCCTCTTCACTGAGAAAGTTTCAGCCTAGATTTTTGTTTAAAAAAATTTTTAAAAAAGACTAAGCGGTGTTACCATACACATTCTCCCCATTTTCCACGTTGTTCCTTCTGCCCTACCTTTCCTTCCTGAACCTCTTTTTCATTTCGTCCTTGTGTTGATGTGAGTTCCTAGCACTCATTTCCCTAAGAGATCGAAGCATCAGAGCTGTTAGTAACGGTGATGGGCAAAGGTTAAAAAGCAAGTTATTCAGAACGCAATAAAATGTGCAGCTCGTGAAAGACTCTTTCCTTCCACCCACTGGGCGTCGCGGTGGTTCCCATGGCCTCAGAAGTAATCTGGGTTCTTGGACATTTATTGACGGAGTGGGAGATGGTCCAGGAGCCCGCCTGGGCGGGAGAGTTACGAGGTTTGCACCATGTCCTCGTGGGCCACGGTGAAGGGTGTCTCATCGGCTCTTGGGTTTGCAGCATGTGTCCCCGAGATGAGCTCCCGTTCCTGGCAGCCTGGAGGTTTCGGACTGCCTTGAATCCCCCATGTAACCTTTTACATACGGCGACGCTCGGAGGGAGTCCTTGAGGGGACTCCCCCCACCCTCAACCACCATTTGGAGGGAGAAGCCCAGGCCTGACCCTGTCCCCCTCCTCACCCCAGGTCTGCCCTGCAGGTCCTTCACAAGGCCTGCGAAGTGGCGCGCAGACACAACTACTTCCCCGGCGGTGTGGCACTCGTCTGGGCCACATACTACGAGAGCTGCATCAGCTCGGATCAGAGCTGCATCAACGAGTGGAACGCCATGCAGGACCTGGAGTCCACGCGGCCTGACTCCCCGGCCCTGTTTGTGGACAAGTAAGTGCGGCACGGCCTGGCCAACACCGGCCAGACCCTGAGTCTGCCCGAGGTCCCTCCCTCCTCCTCAGTAGTCCCGGGGTGGGGACCACCCCTCCCAGGACCAGCATCCCGAGCCGGGGCTCCTCACCTGCTGCCCCCCCCCCCCCGTCTGTGGCCTCAGGAAGGCTCCGTGACCACTGCCCTACTTCTGAAATTAGAAGTGCATTTGGGTGTGAATGCGTTTCTGGGGAACAGCTCCATAACTCCCATCTGCTTCTCAAAGGAAAGTGCCGCCCACGTGCTTCACCGGGCTCCAGGGCCGTGTTCTGTGGTCTGGCCTTTTCCTCTGTTCCGAGGAGTGTTAGGTATCTGTCGTCCCGGGATCCCAGAACGCAACTGCACCGACACTGCCTGGGGACAGCCCTCCTCGGTGGCCCCAACAGTGAGTCGGGGCCCATGTCATGTGGCCCCCAGCAGAGCTCATGTGGCCTGAGGCTGCACTCAGTGAGGGTCTGGGTCCAGAAGAAGGAAACCGCTCCCCCACCTTCTGTCTTAGTTAGGGCCCTCCTCCCCACAAGTCGTGTGTCCCTCTGGGACTGTGTTACAAGGGCCATGGACAGGGAGGTCAGCCTGAATGAGGAGACGACCAGAAGCCACATTCTAGGAGGCCCCAAGTGGTGAGAGGGTTGGGGAGAATGACGGTTGCCTTTGAATATAGAAAGGGGCGTCCCATGGAAGAATTATCGTCGTTTGTGTAGAAGTAGGGCTGATGGGTAGACGTTACAGGAAGCACACAGATTCTCCGTGTAAGCAGAGGAGAGGAGCCGGGCGCAGTGATGCCCTCATACACGGACATATTCCAGCAGAGGCAGAAGGGTCCGGTTGGTGGTAGGCGGACATGCCGCGCGTGCTTCCAGTGTCTCGTCCCGAGAGCCTGAGTCCCTGCAGACCTGAACAAGGACTGTGCTTTCCAGCCATAGCTCTCCATCCACTCGCCACTCTGTGGACTCCCATGGGGGTTCTAGACACAGGCCCGGACTCCTCTGTCCCTTTCCCCTCCTCCCAAAAACATGTGCACAAAGAACGTGGCTCTCAGAGCATCTGGTGTGTCTGCAGACGCGGACCTTAGGCTCCCTGTCCTTCTGCATCTTACTGGATGTACCTTCTTCCCAGGCCGACTGAAGGGGAAAGGACTGAGCGCGTCATCAGGGCCAAGCTCCGCAGCATCATGATGAGCCGGGATCTAGAAAATGTGACCTCGAAAGAAGTAAGAGAGCTCGTCCCTCAGCAGGCTAGAGGTCACCAGGTGTTCTTGTGTCCTGTCGCTCTAAGCACAGCAGAGGCAGGCCTGCCGCATGGCCTTCCCTGACTCTCAGAGGCTTTGTCCCTCCACGGCCCTTAGCATCCCACTCTAGTCTGGATCCCTCTGTGCTCAGTACCAGCTGTGGGGCCTTGAGGACATTTCCTGGTCTCTCGGAACCTGTAAGACCTTTGGTGGTAATTCCCCAAGGCACGTGCATTGCCCTGACACACTGGCCTACTAGCACCCTCTCCTCTGCCTTGTGTTTTGTTGAGATACAGCAAACTCTTATTGCTTATTTCAGGATTCTCACTTACTAGCAAGTTACCAACCCTGGACTGACTTCTGTGTGCCTTCGGATTTTTTTCTGGATCACTTTTTTCTTGTTTTGGTGGCTTTTTGTTCAAAGACCACAATGAATTATAATGGGCTTAAACTGGGTAGATCTGAGGGCTTGAAAAGGCCATTGAAAAAAACCATATATCACCCTTTTTATTAATTAACACACATAAAAGTCATATTTGGGGGCAACCCTCTTGGGTCCCCTCCCTCTTTGGGAGCTTTGTCCTATCGCTCAGTAAGCTTTGCTTTGCTGCGCACTGAAAACAAAAACGAAAAACTGGGACGCCTGGGTGGCTCAGTCAGTTAAGTGGCTGCCTTCACTGGCTTGGGTCGTGATCCCAGCGTCCTGGGATCGAGTCCCACATCGGGCTCCTTGCTCGGCGGGGAGCCTGCTTCTCCCTCTGCCTCTGCCTGCCTATACTCTATCCTTCTGACAAATAAATAAGTAAAATCTTTAAAAAAAAAAAAAACAAAAACGAAAAACTATCATATTGTGATGCCTGCTAAAGCAGGATGAAACTGACTTTATGTATTCACTGTGATGTATTTGATATTTAATTGTAAAAATAGAAGTTCCTTAAACTCAGTAGAAGAGATCCTGTGCAGATCAGCTTCTTCATATAAAATAATGAACTTCTCCCAGTCAGACTGACTGTGAGGCTGGGTAGCCTGCATTTCCACCACCTGTGTTTGTGCAGTGTGCGTCTCAATGTGTCTGTGCCAATTCTGGGGTAAAAAACAAACAACAAAAAAAACCCGCCAAAACAACCAAACACCTTTTTTGAAAACAGCCACAGTTTAAGTGGTAACATGACTTCTTTGGAGTTGGACAACCCTTGTTTTGTTTTGTGACGAATCACTTTTCCTGCTATTCTCCACTCCACAGATCCGTAATGAATTAGAGACGCAGATGAACTGTAACTTGAAAGAATTCAAGGAATTCATAGACAACGAGATGCTCCTTATCTTGGGACAGATGGACAAGCCTTCCCTCATCTTCGACCACCTTTATCTTGTAAGAAGCACGGTGCACAGCAGGGTCTGGTTTGGGGAAACGTTGGTCTGCAGACTTTGGTTGGAGCTTGCAGCAGAAGCAGAGACAGGGAGAAACTGGCATTGCTAGTTCCCCATTCCTGGCTGTTCTGGGAACCCCAGTCTTCCGCTCCCTTCCTCTGGCCTGCATAGTTGCCCTCCGCCAGGTGTCTGAGTTGGGGGTCCCAGCCGAGCTGTGCAGAGTGGTGTGAAGGCTGTCTGGCTGTCTGGCATGGTCCACTGGCCGCAGTTTTCAGAATCTCTCCACCCTTGGTCTTCAGTCACTAGCACAGAGGCCCCATCCAGTTACCAACACACAGTTTGCGGGCTAGTGCCCCCAGTTACTAAACGACGCATGCTTGCCAAACTCCAGAATCACGCCTGCCATCACCGAAACGTAAGAAACAGTAGGCAAAACAGACCGAACCCCGAAACTCAGTTTTTTCCCCTCTTTCTATCCGGGCGGCGACTCCGTGCCCTGCTCCCGGGCCCACCGAAGGGACAGGCCCTGGGAACCCCAAGCGGGGGCCGGTTGCGCAGCTTCCCCCCACCTCTATCTCTTGCTCGGATGCTCTTAATGCTGCAAATCTCCATAGAAGGCAACTGGCAAGTTCTCAGAGTCCCTCAGAGAGACTATAGAGGAGAGCATGTTACTAAAATTAGAGAAGCAGTACAGTGTGATGAAAGTCAGACCCACCAGGGCCAAGTTCCCACTCCCCAGCCGAAGCAGCCGGGCGACGGGGAGCCTCTTTGCCTTTTCCTCCCGCATTCTATACCATGGTTATGAGGATTAAGTTCTTAAAGCACCAAGTGCAGTTTCTGTAGGCACTGGTAAATGGCAACCATTGATACAGCAAAAATCACTTCCTGGGAAAGTGGCGGAAGTGTATTTGCTGCTGAAGGCAGGGACAGTTTTGTTTTCTGCCCACAAGAATTAATTAGTGGTTCTTCAAATGCATGTGTTGTGATATATACTTAATACTAAATATATATATTAAATGTATATGTATTTATGTATATATCAGTTCGTGTGTGTGTGTATATATTTAATGTTTATATTAAAACCTATATGAATGTGTGGGTTTGAAGCCTTTCTGTATTTGGAAAGCTGTCAGGCAGCCCTGGGCTCTAATCTCCCCAGGAAGTTGGTGGTTTTTTCCTGGTGGAAGTAACAGAAGGCAGGCCATCTCTCCACTAGGTGGTGATCACAGCAAGAGGAAGCTCACAGATGTAGCGAGCTTTCGTTATTTTTTTTTTTTTTTTCAGTGAGGTTTGGTGCTTTATGTCACTTTTTCCATGAGAGATACTAAAGGAATTCTTATATTTGAGCCTCTCCCTCCAGCATGAAAATCCAGCTAGCACCCACAGTTGCCAGCTCTACTGGGCCCCCTGAGGCTCCTGCATCCTGAGGGGTCTGCCCTCCTGGGAAAGGAAGTTTCTGCGGAGACTTAGAGGGGGGATCTGACTCTATGTCATTTACATTGCCTGAGATTGAAGTGATAGCTTTTTCTTTGTTTTTGTTTTTGTTTTTCCCCTTCTGTGTTCCTGGGAAGTCAGAAACGGGAGGGTTCGTTTTATAATACGCTTTCATAGGCATTAAATTAAAATGTATTATGGAAGGTTCAGAAACACCAGTAACTCCAAAGAAGAAAGTAAAAAGCTTCCCCAATTTTGCAAATCTAGATGTCGTCATTGTTAACGTTTTAGTATATTTATTTTCTCATCTTCTGGGTTTTTTCTTTTTATGTCTATATAGCTTCTTTAAAAAAAAGAAAGAAAGAAAGGAAAGGAAATACTGTTTATATAGTTTTGTATCCTGTTTTCTTTTTTTAAATTGTTTTCATTATGCGGCATTTTCCTGTGTTGTTAAAGAGCCACCCAAAGTACGATTTATTTTTAATTGCCCCATCGTGTGGCTTCATCATTTATTTTACTGATTTCTTCTTGTAGGACCTCTTAAGTTGTTCCCATTGTTTGTCCTCGCAAATAACCATAAATATCCTGGTGCATAAATCTATGTGCAAATTCCGGGTGTTTCCTTAAGACAGCAGTTTTTGTATGGGGAACCACTGGGTCAGAGGGTGGGAACTTTTAAAATTACCCAGAAAGGTAGATCAATTTCTGCTTTAAATTTGTGGTGTGTGAAAGTGCCCCTCTCCTGAGTGGCAAGCCAGAGGTCACTGCCGCTGGTGACGGGACCCTGCCGGAGCCATAGGAGAGGACTTCGTGAGCAGGGGGTACAGATTTCACCTTTCCCCCAAGGCCTGGGGGCAGCCAGGGCCTTCCATGCAGGCTGATGATGCCGGGAATGCCCCGGGAGCCTGCTTTGCTAGCGGTCTCTTTCAGTTCTGTCTGCCATCTAAGGCCAAGGGCCCGTGACGTAACCCTCCCCCACCCAAGACTAGCCGCTCTGAGGCTGACACGTGACACTCACGGGGGTTTGTGTGATCTGTCCACCAGGGCTCTGAATGGAATGCATCCAATCTGGAGGAACTGCAGGGCTCAGGGTGAGTCTGCTCCCCTCGTCTCCCCTTGTCCTTCCAGGCAGCTTAGAAACCCCCGAGGCTGAGCCCTTATAACCCATGGCCAAGGGCTGGGCTGGTGTGCATAGCTAAACAGATGTGCTTCAAAATACCACCTCCTGAATATTTCATGGGTTTTAGATGTGTGATTGTGTGTGTCACCAAGAATGACTCACAGTCACATGCCAGTGGCAGAGGACAGCCTGGATGCTGGTAGGGCCGCAGGCCCCCTCCTGGGCCCCACTGCCCCCCGGCACAGGCGCTGGCAGGCCTAGTGTGGACACACACACACCGGTCTGGCCACTCAGCAGCTCCGGTCCCAGGACCACTCCTGGTTCTCCCGGATGTTCTACTTCGGGGCCTAGTGGGAATCTGGTGGCTAAAGACTCAGTCTTGGTCCGAAACATATGCCCGTCTCTGTCTGAGAAATGCCCAGCAGCAGGAATTAAGAAAAAAAAAAAAAAAAAGTTTAAATCTAGACCTTCAAGAACAGATGTCTGGACATTTTGTTTTTAAACAACACAGCCACAAAAATCACCATTCTGTGGGTCTGACATGATGGCATTCTTGAATTACTGCATTTAAAAAATCAAGACTAAACAAATCTTAAAATATATCTTTAGAACTACTGGTTAAGATGTGTTCTTTCAACGGAAAGTTTTCTTAAAACATAGAGTGACACTATCGATGCTTTCTCGGGCTGGGAATGAATAAATGATTTTTTAACATATTTTGTAAAGCACTTGTAAATATTCTCGTAGAAACCCTATCTGAAGTATCTTCTAACTCCTGAAATTATTTTGGTCTTCCAGGGGTGTATCAGGTTTAAAGAACCTGCGCTCGGAGACCCACCCCACCATTTACTTATTTATTTGTAGTCTGCCTTATTTTGAGAGGATTTAAGGCAGTTCTCAAGGACATAAATAATGGATGGATATATTCTCTTTTAGCTCTTTAAAAGTAGAGACTTTGTTTTTTTTAAGCCTCTATCTATTCATAACAGTTAGGAAGTTTGAAAATTTGAGAGTGTCTGAAAATGTATTTAAGTAATACATATGTCTGCTTTCCAGAATTCCCATTGCTTAGCAATGCTTTGAACTTTCTTTTTGTTAAGTTTTTTTAACAAAGAAATTTGTTCTTTATTATAATACATTCTCCCCATATAGAGGGCAGTTGAAAAAAAAATTCCTATTTAAGGAAGAAAGTCCCACCATAAACATACACGCTTTACGAGTGTGTATTTAATTTTTTCTTTGCTCAGTTTTCTGTTACTTTGGGGTTTTTTTGGTCGTTCCTCATTCTGATTCTCCAAATTTGTTCTTTATTTTTTTCTCATTACAGTGTGGACTACATTTTAAATGTCACCAGAGAAATAGATAATTTTTTTCCTGGCTTATTTGCATATCATAACATCCGAGTCTATGATGAAGAGACAACAGACCTTCTTGCCCACTGGAACGAAGCGTACCATTTCATAAACAAAGCAAAGTAAGTGGGCGGAGAAGCCCAAGAAGCTGGTCTGAGGAAGTAACTGGCAGATGCTGGGTGGGTAGAAATTGATGGCAGTCCCAGACACAGACCTCTCTGGTTTGTGGAGGCTTTGATGTCTGGTGGGCCTCTGGTTTTAGACCACAGGACCCCTGGCACCAAAAAGGCACAGTCATTGATCTTCTCAGGGTGGGGGCCCCAATGAGCCTTTGTTTCCCCCGTCATCGATTGGGACATCAGACCCCACTTCTGTCATCAGCACTGCTTCCAGGCAAGGGTCTCATATCCAGTAGACATTCATGGGAGCTCTGTCTACAGGGAGTCGCTGAGCCAAAGGAGGGGAGGTCGTGCATGGACTGTGAGCACCTTTGGAGCTGCTTCCCCAGAGAAAGCTGCTCAGGCAGGGGCCTGGAGGGAGGGCCCACCTTCTACACCTGAGTTGATCCAGTTTTCCTGTTCATAGACTGGGGCAGACCGTCAGAGGTCCCCGTTGCTCTGAGCCTGTTACTGGCATCACCTGTTTTTTTTGTCCTCCCCTTGTTCTCCTCTGGAACAGCTCTGCCTTACTGAAGTCCAGAATACAGAGACAACCCTTTGCTATGGAGAGAAACCCTGTCTTCTGCTTTGTAACCCCTTAAGGTCAAAGCTCAGTAACATGTCCTTACCGAATCTTAGTTTGTTTGCATTCCTGGGGGGGATAGATTCCAGACCAGCAGTCAAACAAAAAAACAAAAACAAAACAAAATGCACTGACAGATGGGGATGAATTTGAAGCCTGTGGTCTAGGAAAGGGGCCCAGACCCACCTGACAGGCCAGCTGCTTCCAGAATAAACAGACAGGCTGGTGGGTCTACCTCCTGCACAAATAAAGCTGTCCCGGCACAGCCCCTTCCAGCATCGTGTACCCTCCCATTCTCAAGCCGATGAGGTCTCGAGAAACACAACCTTGCCATTTCTGTGCAATCAGTCCTACCCGGGCCAGAACTGCCTCCTTGCAAATGACCAGCCCGCCTGCCTTCTTCCCCTCGTCCAAGTCCAGGGTGCCACCGTCCTCGCCCTGGCTCCTCGACCCTCCCTTTGTGGCGAACATCTTGCCCTTCCAAGGGCCTTGTGGCCTTCCACTTGCCGGCCCCGTTTTCTCTGCGGTCACCCGTTCCCCGTCTCCATCTGCTGGGGCAGCTGGGTAGCTTTTACAGATGCCCCTCGCACTGCCTCTTTGCTTCCTGCAAAAGAGTTTCTGGTCTCCTGGCCCATCCCAGCGATCCTGCTTTTTCCCCCCGAGGGCGGCCGATCTGGGAGCTCTCCCAGCAGGACTTGGCAAGGCAAGGACTGATTTATCTCGATTTCCCATTGTGTGCTAATTGATTTTGCAGTGAAGTTATTTCCGTTCGAGGGTGTGTGGCCATCTGCTGCCTCAATATCAGGACATGGCAGGAGTGGGGTCTGGGCGTGGAGATAACTTCAGCATTTAAAGGAAAGGAAAAAAAAAGTTCGGTAAAACCTGAGAGAGTGAAATCGTGAACATTTTGGGACCCTCTCCCCCGCTTCTGCAGGAGGAACCGTTCCAAGTGCCTGGTACATTGCAAAATGGGTGTCAGCCGATCCGCCTCCACGGTCATAGCCTATGCAATGAAGGAATTTGGCTGGCCTCTGGAAAAAGCGTACAACTACGTGAAGCAGAAGCGCAGCATTACACGGCCCAATGCAGGCTTCATGAGGCAGCTGTCTGAGTATGAAGGCATCTTGGACGCGAGGTGGGTGAGCGTCTGTGGGACGGGTTGGCAGAACCCACTGGACTTCCGTCCGGCCTGGCAGTGGCTTCTGCAGCTAAAATCCCGCCTCTGGTCAGGGAGGGGGTTGTAGGGAGTGGGGGAAGCCAGGCTGAGAAAAACAACTATTGTTTGGGGTTTGATTCGTGGTTTCCAGGAGGGATCTGTTTGATTTTGTTGGCATGCACAGAAAGCTGTTTTGCTGCTGGAGGGAACGGTGTGCGGCTTCTCATCCAAGGCATGACGTCATGGGTGGCGCAGGCACGCGGCCGTCCCCGTTTCCTGAGCATCTGCTTTGTGCCTGCCAAGCCCTGGACTGGGCCTTGCCACAGGGCAGGTCCGAGGACAGCAGGGCGGACTGGCTTCTGGCACCGATGAGCTGGGCTGCATCGGACAAGCTTGCCCATATCCCCTGGCCTTGGTTTCCCCTTCTGAGTTTGCAGCCCAAGCCCACCTGGTAGGGAGAGCTGTTGTGAGATTTACCTGAGGACTACGCAGGTTGACCTCTGCAGATGCCGTGCTAGAGCTGGCTTGTGGTGAATAAAACGGAGCTTTGGAAATCTCCAACCCCCACTCAGAAAAGGTCTGCCAAAGACAGGTTGTCCCGGGCGTACAGGGGAATGAGGAGTGGACGCTAGAGGTTAGTGTGTCCCATGTCGCACAGCCGGCAGGCAGCACAAGGGAGAGGGCACAGTCAGGTCTCCTGGCCCCCACGGCTCTGGTTCAGGGAGGTCCCGTGGAGGCGGGTTCCCCCCCAGACGCTGGGACTCTTTCTCCCTGGATGATTTCTCACTGGTGTTATGACGAGGCCAGAGGCACAGTCCATGGGCTTCTTGGCCGAGTGTGAGCAAGCAGGGGTGCCCTGGCAGGGTGGAACAGGGTCTGAGAATAGGTCTGGACATCTCTGTGGAGTCCCTTTCCTGTCACCCAGGGAGCGGCTGGACGAGGGGAGGCGGAGGAGGCGGGGGCATCCTGCCCTCCTTTCCCTTAGCTCTGCCGCCTCACAGCTTCACCAGAGGTCTTCAGGCTGGGGGCACAGCCACAACGCACTGACCTTGACTTGAAACCCCATCTGGGGGCCCTCTTGGCCTTGCCTGGAACGGGCACATGGAGCGGTCTCAACAGGTTGTGGTGCTCCCATATGCTTCAAAACAACAGCAGGCCCCCTCCCCTTTTTTTTCCCTTTTTTCTTTTTTTAAGATTTTATTTATTTATTTAATAGACACCCAGTGGGAGAGGGAGAAGCAGGCTTCCTGCTGAGCAGGGAGCCCGATGCAGGGCTCGATCCCAGAACCCTGAGATCATGACCTGAGCCCAAGGCAGATGCTTAACAACTGAGCCACCCAGGCACCCCTAAAAATAACGGCAGGCCCTTGATCCACATCCTTTCCCAGCTCCTGCTCCCATCATAGCCCACACACCTGCAGGATGTTGGTACTGGTGCCCCAAGGGTCCTGGAGGTGACTTAGGTACCTGAATCCACGTTACAATTTTCTGGTTTTTGATCCTTACATTAAAAATATGTTATGGGGCGCCTGGGTGGCTAAATGGGTTAAAGCCTCTGCCTTTGGCTCAGGTCATGATCCCAGGGTCCTGGGATTGAGCCCCGCATCGGGCTCTCTGCTCAGCAGGGAGCCTGCTTCCTCCTCTCTCTCTGCCTGCCTCTCTGCCTACTTGTGATCTCTGTCAAGTAAATAAATAAAATCTTTAAAAAAAAATATGTTATAACCAGGGGCGCCTGGGTGGCTTAGCGGGTTAAAGGCTCTGCCTTCAGCTTGGGTCATGATCCCAGGGTCCTGGGATCGAGCTCCGTGTCGGGGCTTTCTGCTCAGCAGGGAGCCTGCTTCCCCCTCTCTCCCTCTGCCTGCCTCCCTACTTGTGAATCTGTGTCAATAAGTAAAATCTTTTTTAAAAAGATATGTTATAACCATACTACCATGGTATCATGAGACCTGTTTTTAAAATCGATCTGTCTAGACCAGTCACGTGTCTGCCACATGGTCGTTGCGTGGCAGAGTCACTGAGGGCTTCCGCCGGGGGCCATGCAGGTCGAGGTTCTGAGACTGTTTCTGTCAGCTCTGAGCTGTCTCTTGCTGGCCCAGCCCCGGGCCCTCCTCCTGGGACCCTCAGGGCACCGCCCCCCCCATGACCTTCCTCTGCCCTTCCTCCCCCACAGCAAACAACGGCACAACAAGTTGTGGCGCCAGCAGAGTGAGACCTGCCTCCAGCAGCCGGCGGATGGCCCAGCAGGGCCAGGGGACTTCTTGCCGGAGACCTTGGACGGCGCCCCGGAGGCCCGGCTGCCCTGTCTGGACGATGCTGCTGAGCCCGGCTTTCCAGACAGCGGCACCCCAGGGGGACCCACTCTCCCCTGCTGCTTCCGGCGGCTCTCAGACCCCCTCCTGCATTCCCCCAGCGACGAAACTGGCAGCCTGGTCCACCTGGAGGATCTGGAGAGGGAGGCCCTTTTGGAGGAAGGAGAAGCCGAGCCGGCCGAGGCACACACACCAGCCAGACATCCCCAGGAAGCTTCTGGACTCTGCGAGAAGGAAGTGAAGAAGAAGCTGGAGTTTGGGAGCCCCAAGGTCCCAAGTGGCTCCTCGCCGCAGGTGGAGGAGATGGAAAGGGAGGAGGTCCCGGGAGCAGGGCAGTGGGGACGGCCCCCACCCCCGCTCGAGAAAAGCCTGCTCAACCGGGAGAACCTTAACAACAACAACAGCAAGAGGAGCTGCCCGGAGGACTTCGAGGTGGGCAGCGGGGCGGCGCGGAGGGCAGCAGGCATTACTGGAGCGTGGCTGCGGGTGCCTGGGAGTGCGGGCGCACTGTGGGGCCGGGCTGTGCGGGGCTGTGCAGGGCCTGCAGGTCTTCTCCCCCACTGTTCCCCCCACCCCATGCGCCTCATTCACGGCTCAGGCAGAGCTTCCAACTCAATATCCTTACGTAAAATGTAAAACAAGACTTCCTACCCAGCTTCAGCATTTATCGACCCGAGGCTATTCCACGCCCCACTCAATTTCCCACACTCTCAATCGTCTTGAGCCAAACCCCAGCTGGGTCACTCCATGCACAGAAGCTTCAGTGAGTGACATAACCATAGTCCACCCTGAAGAAGTTGATGTAATTGCTCAGTATCATCAAATAGTTGCTCTTCCCGCTCCTGCTCTAATGCTTGACTCCTTGAGTCCCAAGTGGCTATCCTGTTTGGTGGGTTTCTGCAGGAAGGTCTTGGCAAGCTGACCCTTGCTCAGAAAATCACTAATTCCACCAGCCTTTCCTCTCCTCCGAGTGGCCCGGGAGCCGAGGCTGGTGTCCTGAGAGGTGTGCTGTACCCCCTACCTCCCGGGTCCCGCCCTCACTCTGCACCAGCTCTCGCCACGGCTGGGGCCAAGGAGCTCTGTCCCCCCCGCCCTCCCTGTCCATCTTCTGAGACAGCCGTGATTCACGAGAGCACTCGGAAATGCGTTCCCATATCCAGAGGGCTTGTCTTTCCCATGTTCTAATACAAGTGAAGTGGGAAGTCCCATCTACCGACCTCCAGACCAAATGTTAATTACTCGTGAGTTTGTCCCACTCAAAGAGCAAATACACATAAAGACATGATACAAAACATCTGTCCGGGACGGTGATGTGTCCATCAGTCTGAAGTGGCACCGGGTGGGTGGCGGGATGCACAGGAGAAGCGCAGGTAAGCAGGTACAGGGAGGACAGCCTGCCTTTACTGGCCAGAGCTGGATTGAATGGGTGAGGTTCTCCAGGGAATAGGACCCAGAGACAAGCACTCATTCATTTGTTCAAATCTTATTTGCTAACTTCGGTGCCGGGTTGGTGAGGGCTTCTGCTGCAAGGGGACTGCACTTCTTCTCCCCTTGCCACTTCGCGCCTGCTTGTCCCAACGGTCTCAGCGGAGGTCCAGCTCCTCAGAGAAGTCTTCCCTCTGTGGAGCACTTTGAGCTCACCCCTCTCCGTCCTGACACGTGTCACTCAGTTTGCTGGTCCACGCGTGACCCTCTGAGGGCAGGGACTGTGTCTTCTTCGCAGCCCCTGTGCCTGACTCAACTCCTGATGTGTGACAGGGGCTCCCTACATATGAGTCGGATGAGAGAATTTGCTCCCGCCCTGTTGCCCCCGGGCTCTGAAAGGTAGACTTCAATCTCCTACCAGGGGATGTTCCTCCGCGTTTTAGAACATTAGGTTCTAAAGGTTTTAGGAGAAAACTTTGGTCAGAGCTTCGGGAAAATTTCTGGGTCACGAGTTCAGGTCTCAACGGTTGAGCTGGAAGCCGGCCCCAGGAATCCTGATTCTGCAGGAGATCCAGCCTCCCACCTCCCCAACCACATGCTCTCCGTGTGCCCCCCTGCAGCCTCTAGGAATCCTGCCTGGGTTTCTTTACGATTCCTCCAGTGTGGGACCACCCCAGGACGTCTTACCTTGGGGGACTTAACGTCTGTGAGACGGGATGGGACTAGGCCCTGATGGTCAGGGCCGTGGGCAGGTGGCAGGGAGAAACATCGGCCAGCAGCCCTTTGCCAGGAGGCCTTTGTTTTAGGCCAGCTTGGGAATCTCACAGCTAAACCCAGCCCTTAGGACCCTGTTGTCTGTCGATGGGCGATGGGCGTGTGAGGGAGGTGTGAGCAGCTGTCCTGCCTTTGGAAGGGCCCGAGGTGGAGGCGCACATCACATTCGCCTAGAGGGAGATGGCTTTCCTCAGCAAACAGTGCTGACATGTTCCCCATTGGTAATAAAACCCACCGCAGCCTGGCTCCCTCATCCGGGACTGTGAGCACCCGTGCTTGGGTCTGTACCGGTTTTTGCCTTTGACCACCTCACTCTGAAGACCACAGCCAATGGCTGGATGGTGGTTCTTTGGAGCCACGCTTGTTCATGCTAGAAGGGAAGAGCCCCATTTCCAGACTACATACTCCCCAAGCACAGATTCTTTCTAAAAGGGAAAGGAAGGGAGAGGCGTGCGATGGTAAAGGTGGGTTTGAGAGGGCTCTGCTCCTGACCGTGCTGTGCTGGCTGTGTGGCCGGAGATTTGCCCAGGATCGTAGTCCTGTAGCTTCTGGAAAGTTGGGTTCATCCCCGTAACCGCCACTGTTCACGGCCAGGTGGGTTCCAAGAGGCCTGCATTCCTGTGCTAACTGAACGGGGGACACTGCCTCTGCAGTGCCTGCCCGGCCCCACTCCAGCCCCTCCTCATATTTTGTGGCCTCCGGCTCGCTGTTATATACTCACGATGTTCTTATCCCCTTTCAGCACGATGCTATATTTGGGATCCTTAACAAGGTGAAGCCTTCCTACAAGTCCTGTGCTGACTGCGTGTACCCTGTAGCCAGCGGGGCTCCCGAGGCCTTCAGGGAGCGGGGCGAGAACCCTGGAGCTCCTGCCATCTGTACCCAGCCAACCTTCCTGCCTCACCTCACATCCTCCCCTGTGGCCTACACGTCCAGCAGGTCCCGAGCTTTAGAGAAACTGGCCTCTGGCCCCAGCGAAAGTCCCCCATTCCTACCACCAGCAGGCTCGAAGAGGTCAGACATCAGTGGCTCCGGGGCCACAGCTGCCCCAGAACTACCAGCTAGCCTTCTGGAACCTTCCAGAGAAACCCAAAAAGTCCTGCCAAAGTCCCTCCTTTTGAAGAATTCTCACTGTGATAAGAACCCTCCAAGCATGGACGTAGCGAAGGATGAATCACCACCCAAGAAAGACCCGAAACCGGCCAAGGACCTGCGGCTTCTGTTCAGCAAAGAAGCCGACAAGCCTACAAGCAACAGCTACCTGATGCAGCACCAGGAATCCATCATTCAGCTGCAGAAGGCGGGCTTGGTCCGAAAGCACACCAAAGAACTGGAGAGGCGGAAGGGCACACCTGCAGACCCTGCGTCTCCCTGCAGGGATGGCCCCGCCGGCAGGCTGGAAGCCAGCATCCCCGAGGAGAACCCTGATCTGGCTCCTGTCCCTCCGCTGGGGCCCCCAGCTCTGCCCAGCCTCTCGGGGAGCGATGAGAAGTCAGAGGCCATCCCCACTCCATTCGAAGGCGCCCCACCCAAAAGCCCCAGTCCCTTCCTCTGCCGCCTGGATCACACCAGTCACTTCTCAAAAGACTTCCTGAAGACCATCTGCTACACCCCCACGTCGTCCTCCATGAGCTCCAACCTGACGAGGAGCTCCAGCAGCGACAGCATCCACAGCGTCCGAGGCAAGCCGGGCCTGGTGAAGCAGCGGACGCAGGAGATTGAGACCCGGCTCCGGCTGGCGGGCCTCACCGTCTCATCCCCACTGAAACGCTCACACTCTCTGGCCAAGCTCGGAAGTCTCAACTTCTCAACAGAGGACCTGTCCGGTGAGCCAGACGCGTCCACACTCACCGACTCCCGGGACGCCCAGTCGAGTGAGTCTTCCTTCTTGCGTGAGCCCCAGGCAGCCCCAAGGAACCCAGCTGCAACCTCTCGGCCATCAGGAAAACCTGCTTCAGAACACTTGAGAAGCCCCTCGTGGACGAGCAGGAGCTGACCGGCCTCTTGCTGTATTTACTCGGACGTGCGTTTTCACCGGTCCCTCCCTGTGTCTCACTGTGGGTTTCGGCCATGATGTCTCCTAAACAAGTGACATTCTAACTCTTCCCGCTCTCGCCACAGAGAGGAGGAGAGGAAAAAGAAGAACCCAGCTCAAGGAGAAGGGGGGCGGGGGGTGCCGGTCAGGTGGCCCGGGAGAGCCAGAAGCCATCGGCCAGTAGGTACAGAACTCTGCTCCCCAAGCCCTGTGTTTTCAGGAAGAATCCTGTTTTTAAAAAAGAGCATACACAGACATGCACACACTCCCCGAGCACGCGTGTGCACCGTGAAGGCTCCACGACCGCGGCGCACGTTCCTAGCTCATTCAGGCCCTCGCGGGGAAGCCCTTGGATGGCAGTATGAAGTCCTACCTCTGTTCTTGCTGTGCTTTTTATTTTTAAAATACAGTCGTGACCAAGGCTCTTTCCAGGGAATAATGCTGTGTCAGAAAAGGTTTTTCCAAAAGAGATTTTTTTTTTTTAATTCTTATTTTTTCGGTGAGGACCCCCAAAAAAGTCCTAAGTCGACTACGCGCAACACTGCTCTAGGTCAAGTCAGAACAGGTTGTCGAATGCTGTTGTTGGACCGACCCTGTGGTGCGTGGGGGTGATCGGTGCAGCTGAATTCCTTGTCCTGGTGTGTGGTCCCAGCAGACTGGCGTGTGTCCAGCCAGTACTGGGGTGAGGAGGGGGATGTGTATATGAGACATCCTCAGTCATTGCTAATGGTGACGTGTAAGTTGCCCCCGATCTGGAGAGAAGGACCCACGGAGCATCCCTGCGTCTCCTCTGCTGCTGAACCCGATGTGGTTGCCTTGAGGCTTTGAGAGTGCTCGAGTGTGTGTGGCCAGGGTGGTGGGTCTGAGACGGGGATTCTCCTGCCAGGAGCCCTTGGGCTCATGAGGTCACAGGAGCAGGTTCAGGGAGGAGAGGGGGCTCTAAGCAGTCGTGAGCTGCTCCGCCAGTCCCTCTCTAGGAATAGCCCTGCCGCGGCTTCTCGGAGAAATGAGACCATTGAAAAGCTTCATGGATGTTTACAGTCGCCACTTCCTTTGATGAGGCTCCTGCTCCGTCTCTCGCCCTTCCTGGCGGTGAGGACAGAGTGGAAGAGGGCTCTGTACTCCTGGCCCGGGGCTCCGGGGGGGCCCCTTTCAGAATCAGGTGAGCTGCGCCCATCACATGGCCACGGGCTCCAGGCGTGGATGGAGGGAGTCCGCTGGTGTTGGTCAGTAAGACAGGCTGTTGAAAGTATTTTGGAGAGAGAGAGGAAAATAAAAGATGCTTGGTAGTAAGACAGAAAGGTTTCATCCAGGGAGTCCGCAAACTCTGGTAACGGACCCTTGAGCTAAGAAGCTTTTATATTTTTAAGGGCTTGTTAAAAACAACAATCTATTATGTAGCAGGGACTGTGTAGCCTGCACAGGCTGAGATACTCCCGATCTAGCCCTTTAGACAAAAGGTTCGCTGACCCTAGGTTCCACAACACGGGGCTGCCCAGGGCCCTCCAGAAAGAAACTGCTGAATTCGAAGGCCTGCCCTGCCCCTTGGATACCTCAGGCCCAGCCCTTGTCTTCTCCCGACCCAGACCTTGCCTGCCCAACCCCCATGTGCTGTCCCGCAGGGTAGGGGTAGGCCTGTAGGTGCGGGCTGCTGCCAGCCGATAGTCGCCCAAGTATAGTGTGCACTCAGCCGTCTGCTGGATTTCTTCAAACTAGAAACCTTTGGCGCCCACCACGCTCAGAAAGTGGCCGAAGGAGCTGCCATCCCAGATCTTAGAGTGGTCAGACCTGGGTTAGGGTTAGGGCACCACAGGCAGGGTTTTCTGGAACAAGGGCAGACGGGGGGGGGGTGGTCCACATTTCAGCTAATGGGTGGAGTTTGTGCAGAAACACTCTCTCCAGGAACTTTTCCTCCCCGACGTTGTTGGGTTTTGTTTTGTTTTGTTTTGTTTTTTAAATCATAATGTTATTTGATAGGAATTTGTTTTCCCACCCCTGTCATTGGAAATCACCTTAAAGGGTGATTATCTACTACTTCCTAGAAACCCTATTGGGTTCCTCTCCTGCTCCCTGCCCCCGGCCAAAAGAAACATCATTCTCAAAAAACATACCGAGTTCAGTATATGTTTTGCCAAATGAAACTGCATTGTGGCTCCATTTTTGTGTCAAACGATCCTTTAGATTTGATGCTTGACAGGCTTACATTGCTCTTCTAACCTCACGTGTCTGGTGTGTGGGAACAGTATATTTTTGCAAACTTTAATTTTGAAAACATAGAAGGAGGATTACAAATTTGAGCAAGTCTTTGGCTTTTGGCGACCCTGTTTGCACAAGCTCGGCTTATATGTCAGGTTTACACAGACCAGGGCCCAGGGCCCCGTCATCAAAGCTAAAGGGGGGCGTTCTTGATTGGGTGGCTGGCTACCACTCTGGCCCAGAGGAAAGGATACGGACTTTTCTCCAAGACCCACATCACCAAGAGCGCTCTTCCAGGCTCGGGGGCACCCTGGCGAACAGACTCACGCTGACCTTTGAAAAGAAAGCCTGTGCTGTAAGCTACACCACATCTTGACCAGTGTTCCATCCGTCTGGGATCTTGCTGGTGGCGAACGTGCTGAACGTGGGGGGCCCATGCGGGAGGCAGGGAGTTTCTGCTGTGAAAGTCATTGGTCCTGATGACCACCATCTTCAGGGAATGCCCTTGTCAAAATAGAGAACGGGAGTTTTCCAGATCAGCTGGATGATCTCCCTGAGTCTTAAACTGCCTCTCGTACGGCCTCACCTCTGTCTCTCTCACTGTAACTCATGCGGCCTGCTGCAAGTTAGACTCAACTTCCCTAGATCTTCAACTTGCTTCGATCCGGGTGGGGTGGGGGCTGCTTCTCGTCAAGCTTTGTTACGTATGAGGGGGAACCTGGATCTGGAGAGAGGAGATCATGCTGCCCTCTGATCATGATTCGATAATCCCCATTCCGGTTTCTTTGCCTTGGAGCTACTTTTGGGGTTGGAGCGATGGTCACCGCTGAAGAACTTCAGCACAAGGCTTCTTGCTCTTGGCATTCCCTGTTTCTTTGAGCTCTTCGAGGGGACCCATACTGACCTCTGGGTGCCGAGCAGCAGGCTCCTCCTGGGCAGTGACCCATTTGTCATGCGTGAGATCACTCACCAGCTGCTCATGGTGGCCGCACCGTCCAACCTTCCCTTCTGTGTCCCCCCACCCCTCTAGCCAAAAACCATTCCATCTCATTTGAAAGCCTTTTCTCTCCTGGATAAGCCCAGAGGATGCCACAGGGTGGAGCCAAAGTTGCAATAGAATTAGCATCTTGAGGCCAGCCCTGTCCTTGGGCACTCTTGTCTCCACACTGGCCAGAATCCAGAAGGTTCAGGACTCCCCCTACTCCCCTGAGGTCATTTCTCCCCAGTGAGAAGAAATGATGCATCATTTAGGCAAGGTCACACAAATGACCTTACCCAGGGTGTCTGAAGAAAGATGTGCTCTCTGTTGACCAGAAACGCTTTGTTCTAGAATACTTTCCACCCAGCCCTCCTCTGGCTGGCCACCTAGCAGAGCTTCCCCAGATCCAGTGAGGGCAACCACGTGACCTGTGGCAGGAGAGCTAGGCAGGCTAAGGAATTGGTGATGCTGGGCACAGTGAGGGTGCACCCGCCCCGCTCCCATCCCACAGGCTCTTGCCAGCGCTGCATGCCAAACAAAGGGAGTTGGTTGACACCCCCTCCCCGTGCTCACTACTTGGTCTTTTCATTGTGTGCCCTGCAGCTGAACACCTATGTGTATGAACTCACTCCTCATACATACGCGCATATATATATGCACATATATATATGCAACTTGAAGCAGACCATCTCGCGGGCCACTTCTCTCCCATCCACACACACACTGTGTCCCTAGAGTACAAAGTGGATCACCTTGACCAATGTGGAGTGGGGCCATGTGCAGCGCTACTCTCCATAGACCTGGACATTGACCACCCCCCCACACACACCCTTTTGTCTAGCCCCGGGCCCCGGCTTCGGTCCGTCTCTGCCACAGGAGTCTACAACCAGCCCTCCAGCCCCTCCACTGTCCTTTGTGTTGGCCTTGCCACACAAGAAGGTGGCTGCTTCCTCCCTCCTTTTTCCGACACTGTAATTATTGTTTTACAATTGAGTGCCTTAATAATAGTTTACAAATACTGTGTATTTATGGGAAACTGGTAAGCTCACACCTTCTGTGATTGGGCCTTTGTCTTGGCAGTGGTGGTTGGCATGAGGGCTGGAGCTTGCCCTACCCCGTGCTTGTGCTCATCTGCTGTGCAGTCCTATGCAGGGGGGCGGGGGGTGCCCCCCCCCACCCGCCACTGTCCAAGGAGCATTGGTGGTTCCTGCAGGCGAGGCTGGCGCTGGCTCACCGTGTGTCCCTCAGTAGCAAGGAAAGCGCAGAATTTGGTTCGCTAGCCAGCCAGGGGGTGGCACCATCCCCCCTCTCCCCCCACTTCTCACAGTTGTGCTCTTTAAATAGAGATGTGTTACCACCTAGGCCTCCCTGTGTTTCCTCCTCTGCTGGTGTCCTGAGCTCGCTGCCACCAAATGCGGGGACAGACACCAGCCCCTGCGAAATGAGGAGCTAAGTTCTTTGGTTTTCAGAAGCTGCCAGTGGGTTCCAGCGTGTTGCATTATTGCATTAAGATATCGGTGATTTTTTTTTATTCTATTTTTCTTCGTGGTTTTTTTTTATATCATATATTTAAAAGGCAGTATCTTTTGTACTGTGAATTTGCAGTAGAAGATGCATAATGCACTTTTTTTTTACTTCTGTTGGTGTGTACTGTAATAGTCTGTGTGCTTCTTGTGATGAAAATAAACTTGTTCTTTATAAACGTTTGATGGCGCGCGCACTCGTGCAAAAGGAAGCTGCTGCTTCGGTTGTTGCCAAGACAGTCACCATACCCGCGCCGTCCTGACACCAGTCTTTACTGAGCGCCCGCCTTGTGCTAAGCCCCATGCTATAAGAACCCGGACACATTAGGAGGAGGAGAGAACCAAGGGAGCCAATGTCAGCTCCTCCAGGAATGGTCTTGTTTTTCCTCCCGATTTGATGAGTAAGGAAGCAGGCCTGCTTGTGGGTGGTCATTTGGATACCCAAAAAACCTGTCCCTGCCAGGGTGGGACTTGGGCTCTGGGTGGGCACCTCTTACACGAAAGCAGAAAGCTAGAGTGTGTTCGACACCACCGCCTGAGCTAGTCCAGCCACACGTGGGAGAGGAGACTGTGGAGCCTAAGGATTGCTGGTGGCCAACGCAGGAATCCCAGGGAACCTCAGTTGCTGCCCGCAACAAAGGCTTCTCTCGTGCCCAGGCCCCAGTGCACTGCAGGTCAGGACCTTTTGGTGGCACTCCTCCTTTGGTGACTCACGAAGCTGAGCTACTCTCATTTCCCTTTTTCTGTTTTTTTTTTTTTATTATTCTTTTTAATTGCTACTCTCATTTTTAAACCGTGCTATCTTGGTGTTCTTTGCTCTGGCTGTACAGTCGAGGGAAAGAGTATGGGGCCTCACGTTCACTCTTCACTGCCTTTAGATGTGATACACCTGTGTTTATGCTGTAATGGGCGAGACCTAGTCACGTGGTCCCTGCACCCCCAGCTGCCAGGACCACTGGGAGATGTGAGGTACACACATGCTTGGCTGGCACTGCTGTTGGCCACAAGTACCTTGGCATGACCTCTCAATTTCAGTGCCTGTGGATCCAAGAAACCCTTCGTTGCATTCATCTCGGCTTGCTGTGTCTGTCACCTGGACTCACAGGAGACTGATGGATAAACCAGAATGCAAATGGATTACTTGAGAGCAAGACTTGAAGCTGTCAAGCAAGTCCCAAGGACTCTCACTTGCCAAAGAGCACACTGAGTCCTCGAGACAAATCGACATTTGAAGCCAAATTATGGTTAGGAATTGTTTATGGAGTATGAAATCAAAGCAAAAGGTTAAGGAAGGGGGTGATTCCTGCGGTTAGTGCCAGCACGCTGCAGGGCAGTCCTTTCTGTAAGATGTTTGTGAAACCAAACCACTGAGGGTCACGGTTCAGGACAGTCTTCCTCGTTGGCAAGGCTGGGGATGCCTCCTAAATTCTCTCCAGGCTCCAAACATGAATCAGAGCCTGGGGAGCGGGGCCCAGCGCTCCGTGTGCTCCTGATGGGTTCCCTGGGAATTCTAACCGCCAAGCACAAAAACCATCAAAATAAGAGTGTGATGCAATGGGGCAGGCTTCCACTTTGCTAGCTACGCTCACATTCCACACATGCTTCCTCGAGACACCACCACCCACATCCCCCTAATGGAACCCGGCCGTTCCCAAAACTCATCAGATACTCTGCTTACCCAGGGCCCTAGGAAAACATTCCTCTCGTTGGCTGATTTTACCCTGGTTTCATTCTCAGAGTAATGAGCCTGAGGTTGAGTGTAATCCCAGGTAGTTTTGTAGAGGAGGACTCCCTGCTTGCTTGTGTTGACACCTGGAGAAGCCCCTTTTGGCAAGGCGCTTGCAGGAGGCTCCAGCAGGCAGGGCTTGGAGAATGACTCGCGTTTCAGGATTCACATCAGGGGTCCCGAGGCTCTTTGTAAAAATAAAGATGTGTGCCAGCGGCATCCTGATTGAGCCCTGCCCAGAAAACACCAGCCAGGCATCCTGTACCCTAGCCTAAGGGAGAAGATTCTACCAGCCCTTCTGTGTACCTGGCACTTTCCATCAGGAATCCCAGAGTCCCTCAGACAGCCCTGTTGGTGTGATCTGCAGCTCACGCTGAAGATCTGGGCCTGCAGAGGACAAGTGGTTTGCGCACGATTACATCTGGGAAGTGGTGAACCCAGTGGGTACAGCTTCCTCCCCACATGAAAACTTTCCCAGGGCTGTCCCCACCCCAGAAGTAGAAAAAGCAACCCAAAGATGCATCTTGGTCTCCCTATAGGTATCAGCAAGAAAACATAGGAGTCAAGAATGAAGCCTCCAGCTCCTGGAAAAACCTGACCCACATCATGCTCCAAAGGCTATTTGGACAACGCAAAGTGTGCGTCTCTCTCCCAAATCCTGTCCACCATTGTTTGCCTTCAAAGGGAAACTGTGCATCCTGGAGTATAGTTGTAAAAGGTCCCCTTTCAGCTCAGAAGTCCTCTTGTCATAAACTGTTCCAGCAAATAAAATGGTGTTTACTGGACCAGCCTCCCAGCATAGGAAAGGAGGCTTAGGGCCCTGATGCTAAGACACAGATTCTCCTGCAGGTGGTATGTTGGAGGTGGTGAGCTCTCTCTAGTTTGGAAGTCGGATATCAAATTAGGTTAAGAACAATGCTACCTACCTCGTGGAGCCAAGAATTTGAGATGTAGCTAACGTACGCAACCCCCTTCGGCCTGGCCTGGTGCTTTATCATGCTGGCCGTTCTTGTTGGTACTGGCAGCAGGGAGGGACGAGGGGGAAGTAGGAAGGACGTCACCTATGCTGAGCATCTACTACTTTCAAGTGTTACACATATATTACTGAGTTGGTCCTCATAACGGGTTTGACCCCCTTTCACAAACGAAGAGGTGGGAGCTCAGAGAGGTTAGGGAATGTGGGTCAGAGCCACACAGCCAGAAAGGGACAAAAATCCAGGGTGCCTGACTCCAAATTCATATACTTTCTACCCTGTCATCCTTGCCCCAAAGAAAATAGCCCATAGTGTACTTAGGGCAATGCTGAGCACGTAGTAAGTGCTCAATAAAGTTTTGATGATTGTGAATGAGTGAACAAATGAAGGAAATATGGTCCAAAAGTGAGTCCTAGTTCCATTCACCAAGGCCTGGAAAGTTTGGGGACACCCATGATTGCCTAAACCAACTCCCTCTCGGGCAGGGGCAAAAAGCCTGTCACCTTCTGGACCCCAACAAGGGCTTGGCACATTGGACCAAACCTTAGGTCAGCACTGGGCATCAGCTATGAATCTGAGAATCCTGAGTTTTTCAGAGTCCAGAAGGATCTGAAAGGTCATCCAAGCCAGATCCCTTTATAACACCCATCCACTCCAGCATTCTCCACCCCCACCGCCATTCGTGGCTCCCCTGCCATGTGCCAGGCATTGGGGACAAAGAGGAGGCCATCTGTCATCCCTGGGGGTCCTGACAGCAAGCCCTTCTGTAAAGGACAGGAAGAAAACACACCACCTGCTAAAAGAAATGGAGTCAGACAGGTAGGATTCCAGGTTTGTGTCTTCTCCTCTTATCTATTTTCCAGCATCTCTGCAACAGGGTTCTGTAATGAAAAAGGGAAGTGTAAAGATTTAACGAAAGGATGCTTTTGTAGCTGAGCTGAAATTGGCACTGTAAGCTCCCGGGCTCATGGCTCTGGGGGACTCAACATAGCATTTTCCAGAAGGTCTTTGCTCCCCTCTGATGAGTTAGCATGGCCCCAGAACAGATAGAGTGCTCCCAGCCTGCAGTGGCTCCCTGTCCTGCTCCGTGAGGTCTCTGGGGTGCTCAGGCCCGCCCTCTGAGCATCTGGGGGCTGGTGATGCAGCACCCAGGGTTGGTTTCACAAGGCGAAGACTTTGCGCGGGACTCTGCACTTACCAGGGTACTGCGATTGGTCTAATGCTCTGCTTGCCACTCTTTTGAAATCCCTAATAATTCTTTTTTCTTTTTTAAGATTTTATTTATTTATTTGAGGGGCGGGGTGGAGAGGGAGAAGCAGGCTTCGCAGGGAGTAGGGATGTGGGAGTTGATCCCAGGACCCCAGATCATGACCTGAGCCAAAGGCAGACGCTTAACCAACTGAGCCACCCAGGCACCCCTATATTTCAGTGTTATTTGTTACATAAAGTACTTAGAACAGGTCCTGGCACAAAGTAATCCTGTGAGTGGTTGCTAGAACAGTGGGGAAGACAGTGGTTAGACCCACCCACAGATCAGACCCTGCGGATGGGCGGCTACCTGCCCCTCCCCCCGCTGCCTTAGCATCGCTCTGAAGGGCCGAGGGAAGCAAACCCAAGCTGCCCAGAGAAGGGGGAGGAGGGCTTCAATGCCTTGTGCACACACATCGCCCCCAGCCCCTGCCCCTGAAGCCTTGGAGGACAGAGGGCCCGGGGCTCTGCCTCTCTCCGGATACAAACATCGCCCGTCCCGCGACCTGGACCGGAGCGGTTCTTCGCAATAATCCTTTGGTGAAGGGAACGGCGTGGGCGGCCTGGTAGCGTGGGCTTGTCCCTGCTTCCATCCAGAGGCACATCCTGTTCTGGCGTTGCCATGGCACAGCCAAACATCTGCCACAACAGACGGCTGGCAGCGCGGCCGCACGGGCACGGGAAGCCGGGGTGGAGCGCACGCAGGACGGGGCAAGACTGGCGCTGGACACTGACTCGGGAAACCTCCTGGAAACGGCCCACCTCCCGGGCACATGCACGTGCACGCGCACACTGTGTCTGGAAGGCTTCCGGCACCGGCGCGTTTCCCATCGGGAACCGTTCCTGACTCCCGCTGTGCTTCCTGGAGGTCTCGGGAGAAGATCCCAAGCGCACAGCCCTAGCAGGACTGTCCCCCCTCCAAATCTGATTTCTCATCCTGGTCTAGCTCACAGCCGGTCTCCCAGAACTGCCCTAGGCGGCCCCATCTGGCTCCCAAAATGGAATTTACTTTCCTGGTTGTTGTTATTT
Organism: Mellivora capensis; assembly: GCA_004024625.1. Lineage (NCBI taxonomy): Eukaryota > Metazoa > Chordata > Mammalia > Carnivora > Mustelidae > Mellivora > Mellivora capensis. The sequence continues at coordinate 19,921 of PISX010001994.1, read as the reverse complement.
TCTGTGATTAGAAAGTAAAACACACAGTCATTGTATCAAAATCACATGATGTCTACAGGGACAGTAGCGGCCCTCCTGGCGTATGAGCCTGCCGCTGGCTGTGCCACACACCTCTCGTGAGAAATATGCACGCATAAAGGGCTTAGAATGTACCCGGCCTACCAACGTGCTATACACGCATTTGTCAGATAAAATGATTATTAATATCTGATTCCATACATCAGGCTGGCAACACAGGTATGAATACATTTCCTACCGGAAGAAACAGAGGCTAAGATGAGTGACATCACCTGCCTGAGGTCACTAAGGAATGTCTGACCTGGATTTGAATCCAGGCGACAACTAGACCGACACTAGAGCTTTAAGCCCAGAATCTTCCATCACCAACAACCCCTTCTGCTGCTTCTCTTCATCCTAGAATACCTCGCCAGGTCCCCTCCTCTCTTCAGGCCACACGTCTCCAGCCCTGACCTCATTCCTGCTGGAAGCCTCAAGGGGTCCAGCTGAGGTCACAGTTCTGGCCCTAGACTCATGGAGGCCACACCCTGTCTGGGGCCTTTGCGCTCTCCTCACCCGTTTGCCTGTGTTCCTGCCTTCCAAGGCTTTCAGCACTCTCTGCTTGTTGCCTCGCAGGGCCTAGACCTCAGTGACGTCACAGCTCTTCCCTCCTCCCACTTTCTCTGCCAAGCAGTGGAGGCTTGGTAATGTTAGTTGTAACAGGTGACACTGCCGGCTTTGTTGAGATTCAGATGAAGACTGAAGTTAAATGGCTTACCTAGGTCACCCGGCCAGAAAGCAAGCAGAATTCCAGACCCACCTCGTCCAGAAAGCCATCCTAATAGCATGCCCCCAAGTCCAGGAGAGAGGGCTGTTTAGTCCGAGCACCCCATGGGCATGTATAAGACTGTGAGTCCCTTAGGTTGAGGACGGGGTCGGGTTTATTGTGGCCCACCCTGTGCTGGACATAATAGGCACTCAATAAATATCTGTTCAATAAATGGTTACATAAATAAAATGAATGATGGAGCTGACCTCTTTTCCCCTCTGGAGAGGTTGGAGGGATTAGGAAGACCCGGTTGAATCTTTCCTCTGCCACTTCCTGGCTGTGTGACCTTGGCCCAGTTACCTAACCCCTCTGAGCCTCCACTTCCCTCTCTGTAAAATAGGGTTACAGTCTGTGGGGAGGGGTGGAGATGACTTACAATGACTGTACAGAGTAGGTGTTCAGCAAACAGCACCGCAGAGAGGTAATTCAGGTCTGGAGTCAGGCTGCAAGTGTTCCCAGTGTGAGATCCAACACCGACTAGCTGTGGAGTCATTTTCCTTCTCTGGATCTCATTTTCCAGATCTGTCACTAAGGGATCATAACAGCACGGATCACTCGAGGTGGTGAGGATTAAAGGGGAGTCCACTTGGTAAGTCCCCCCAAAACATGGGCTTCTGTGATTTGGGGTGAGTTCTCCCACTTCTTCTACCCAACCCGAGGGCCTTGTTCCATGCCAGGCACATGATAGGGGCTCAGATTGCTGAAGGAACTGAAACTCATTTCTGTGGCCCTTTGGCTGTGGACCCAGAGAACCGAAGCAGCTCCCAGAACACTCTTCCTACCTGGGCCGGCTCTGGGGTGTTTTTCCATCAGACCTCCTGACTTGGGGGAGAGGGAGCCTTGGCCCTGTCACTACCTTTGTGCTGAATTCAGTGGAGCTGGGACGGCAGCTGCTCCTCTGGGAGAGCCCCTCCTCACAGAGACTGGAGAGGAGATGGGGAAGGCTGGAGTGGGAATGGAAGCCCCTCCAGAGTCGGCCTTGCACTCCAAAGGGAGGAAGCTACTTGTTCAGGAGAGCAGGCCTCAAGCTAGCATCACTGCTCCTTGCTGTGTGCCTGTGGACATGTGCCCCCACCTCTCGGAGCCTCACTTCCTGGACAATGGGCTGTCGATGACATGGGCGCCCCCTAGAATTGTTGAGAAGTCGGTGAAGAGTGAAGCATACAGTAAGTGCTCTATAAATGTACAGGCACTGCTGTCTCAGCTTTTCCTGTAGAACACCTGACTTTCAGAGATAGGGAAACTGAGGCCCAGTGAGGGTCAGGGACTTGTCCGAGGTTACTGAGTCTGCATCTTGCTCGTTCCAGCTGTGGCTTTAACCATTCTCCCTGCTCAGTCCCAAAACAACCAGCAGGGTTGGGCTTCTGGGTCGACCAGGCAGGGGTCTCCGTGGAGCAGAGAGGTTGGGTGGGAGGGGATGGTGGAGAGCAATAGGAAGAGCCCCCTTTACCCAGGGCCTTGTTCTCTCATTAAATCCTATAAACTCTATGAAAGCGCCATTGTCATCCCCATTTTACAGATGAGGGAACAGAGGCTCAGAGAGGTGACTGTCCCTTGCCCAAGCATACAGTGGAGTAGGAGGCTCTTGACCCCAGCCCCAGATCTGTTTGTTGAACGAAGGAAGTGACAGCGGCCCGTCCAGGGACACACAGTGAGTTACGTGGTTTCAGGAGTTCAGTTGGCCTCCCGTACCCGGGAAAGGGAAGTGAGAGGAACACACAAGGTCAGGCGCCTCTGGGCCTAGTGTGTTATTAGCAGCTCCCGAAGGGCAGGTGAGAAGGGGCCCTATCACCCATTCCCCTTCCTCCCTCTGAGGGTCCAGAAGCCTCTCAGGGGTGCCCAAAGGGTGTCGGAATGGCTTCTGCAGCCCCAGGGGGCAGGAAGAGATCACCCTGGGCCAGATGGGTAGACTCGGGGCAGCCCTGCCTTCTACCTGCCCCCCCCAGGATGCTCCCCTGCCAGCCAGCTCCACCTCCTCATAGACCGCTGCACACGGACCCCAGGCACCACACCCCTTCTCCCTGCCCGGCCCTAGGATACAGTCTGGAGGAGAGTGGGCATGGCCCACACCTCCTGAGCCCTCCAGCCTCCAGGGCAAGGATCCTAACTGCAGGCTCTGCGTGCCCACCTGCCTCCAGGGGCACCATCTGTGGCAGGGTCGGGGGCATGGCCAAAGGCCAAGGCAAAGAGCAGGTGCACTTAATACAGGTAGGTTCAACAGGGTCGGAGACCTGCTCGACAGTCTACACCAGATCCGCCAGCTGGTCTCAGCGTCCCAGCGGCACAGGCCTGTCTTATGTATGCATCCGCACTTGAGAGATGAGAAGCCTGAGGTCTTAGTGGTTCAGCGTCTCCAACTTTCACAAAGGCTCCATTTAGGCCAGAAGGGCCTGCTCTGGCAGCCAGTCTTGTGAATCTGCAATAGTATGATCCTGACGACCATTTATTATGCTCTTATTGCATACCCTACACTTTGCTAAGCGTTTAAATATGATCTCATTAAACCTCATGGCAACCATGAGACTAATTGACTAACCCCGTTACTCTCTCCTTTTACTTTTTGTTTTTTTGTTTTGTTTTGATTTTGTTTTAAGATTTATTTACTTATTTGAGAGAGAGAGAGCACGGGTGAGGGTGAGTAGCAGAGGGAAAAGGGAGAAGACTCCCCGCTGAACAGGGAGCCTGAAGCAGGGCTCCATCCCAGGACCCTGGGATCGTGACTGAGCCAAAGGCAGATGCTTCACCCACTGAGCCACTCAGGCGTCCGTAGTCTCTCCTTTTTTTTTTTTTTAAAGGTTTTATTTATTTATTTGACAGAGAGAGACACAGCGAGAGAGTGAACGTAAGCAGGGGGAATGGGAGAAGGAGAAGCAGGCTTCCTGCTGGGCAGGGAGCCCAATGCCAGCCCGATCCCAGGACCCTGGGATCATGACCTGAGCCAAAGGTAAACGCCCAACGACTGAGCCACTCAGGCGCTCCTAGTCTCTCCTTTTAAAGGTGAGCAACTGGAGGCACAGAGAGGCAGAGTGACTTGCCCAAGGCCACACAACATGTCTTTGGCAGAGATGGAGATCAAAACGGGGTCTGCTTATTTGCCAAAGCCTGTGCTCATTGCCAAACTGCTCCATCGGTGCTAAAATGACAGCAGAAAGTCTTGCTCTTTTTCTCGGTCACCTCTGGCTCCCTGACCAAGGAGGAGGATAGCTGGCATCCAGTTCTCTCACCCCATCAGCCTCTTCTCCCGGAGGGATGTCACTGTTCCAGGCCCTGGGAAAGTTCTGAGTTTACAGCTGCAAGGAGGCAGCCCCAAGCTGGGGACGAGGAAACTGTATTTGCATTCTTTTTTTTATTTTATTTTATTTATTTATTTGACAGACAGAGATCACAAGTAGGCAGAGAGGCAGGTGGGGTGGGGGGGAAGCAAGGCTCCCCACTGAGCAGAGAGCCCGATGCGATGCGGGGCTCGACCCCAGGACCCTGGGATCATGACCTGAGCGAGAGGCAGACAATTTAACCCACTGAGCCACCCAGGTGCCCCTGTATTTGCATCCTTTAAAAGCTATTTGAGTCCTGGGAGCCTCAGGGAAATAGGGACAGAGGGGGCCATAGATTTCTTCCAGAAATGGTCTCCTTTTCTTTGCACTCCCTGGATAATTAGTGTTGAGGGTCAAGAAAAATAACTGGTCTTTTTTCACTGAACTGGTGGAGCGGAGGGAAGGGGAACAAACGTTTGTTTCTAATTCATGGGACAAGGCAATATCTCTGTGGCCCTTGCTTGCCCTGGGTGCTCCAGAAGCTTCTCGGTGTCCTGATCGGTGTAGGAGACAGAGGGGGGTGGGGGCAGTGAATGAGAAGCAATCCCTTGCCCCTCGCTGGGCTGTCTGCTACTTGGAACCAAACCCTAGAGGTAGCTGCTCAGCCTCTCGTTGGAAGCCCGCCGGGTTAAAGGGCTATTTCAGGGGCGCCTGGTGGCTCAGTGGGTTAAGCCTCTGCTTCGGCTCAGGTCATGATCTCAGGGTCCTGGGATCGAGTCCCGCATCGGGCTCTCTGCTCAGCGGGGAGCCTGCTTCCTCCTCTCTCTCTCTGCCTGCCTCTCTGCCTACTTGTGATCTCTCTCTGTCAAATAAATAAATAAAATCTTTAAAAAAAAAAAAAAAGGGCTGTTTCAGAAACCAAAACACTCAACTTCTGTTTTCTGGGAGTGTTGAGGAGCAGGCCGGCAGGATGAATTTATAAACGAAGAGCCGGCTTCCTTCCCTCAGTGGTCCTACATGCGGGCGTCCTGAGCCTCAATTTGCTACCTAGTCTGCTCCATCACACGCCCACCCGCAGCAATAACCAGAGCAGAGCGCAAAGCGTGATGGTGTCTTGATGATGTAATCCCGGTTCTTCCTCCGGGCACAAGCATGCAGATAATCGTTATTCCATTGTGTGGTTTCTCATATAGGAGGACGCATAGAGGGCCCCAGGGTGGCTCAGTCAGTAAAGCGTCTGCCTTTGGCTCGGGTCATGATCCCGGGGTCCTGGGATGGAGTCCCGCATCAGGCTCCCTGCTCAGCGGGAAGTCTGCTTCTGCCTCTCCTGCTGCTCCCCCACTCATGTGCGTGCTCGCTCGCTCTCAAATAAATACATAAAATCTTTAAAAAAAAGAAGAAGAAGGAGAAGAAGAAGGACATGTGCATGGGTTGTTTCCAATTTCCTAGTATTGTAAATAATGCTGAAGGGAACACCTTTCTGCCTAACGCCTCTGTGGCACCTGCCATCCTTCCCTTAGACCTGATTCTCAGAAATGGTATCCTTCCTCCAACGGGGGCCCCACACTGCCTCATAGTCACGTCTTCAGGAAGTTGCCTGCCCTGTGGAATCGGGGCTGGCCTGCACAGCGTGTGACTCTCAAAGCTAAATCACAAACAGCATCCCAGTCTCTGCCTTGGGCTCTTGAATCTCACCATCTGGGGAAGTCAGCTGCTGTGCCATGAGGACACTCCAGCAGCCTGAGGAGGTGCCCACGTGATGGAAACTGAGGCACCTCACATCAGCAGCCACACCAGCTAACCAGCCGTGTGGGTGAAGCAACTTGGAAGGGGTGTGGGGTCTCAGTGAAGCCTTCCGCCGAGTGCAGTCCTGGTTTCAGCAGACTGCAATCTCTTTCTTTTTCTTTTTCTTTTTTTTTTTTTTAAGATTTATTTATTTGAGAGAGAGAGAGCAGGGGCAGAGGAAGAGAATCTCAAGCGGACTCCCCATTGAGCACAGAACCCAACACAGGACTCAATCTCACGACCCTGAGATCATGACTTGAGCCAAAACCCAGAGTCGGGTGCTTAACCGCCTGAGCCACCCAGGCGCTCCCACCTCCAACCTTCTAAGAAGCCCTGACTCAGAACCACACAGCTACACGGCTCCCAAATTCTCAACCTTCAAGAGCTGATAAATGATTTCATTTTAAGCCAGTACGGTTTTGGGTGATGGATTTTGCAGCCAGAGGTAACTAACAGACAAAGAGTTGAAGACCAGAGCACTTGTAAGAATCATGACGAAAAATGCCATTTCTCCTTTCCTCTTCATTCTGCTGGATTGTCAGCTCTGGCTCTGACGTGGAACTGGTCTGATGATCTAGAGTGACCTCCCCATATGAATTCCCATCAGCTCTGGGGACGCGGAGTATATTTGGGAAGCCCCAAACGTGACCAACAGCCGTCTCCACGCTGTTCTGTCATGAAGACTGATTTTTGATTAGTGGCTGTGGGCATTTCCAGCGAGAGATGGTCACAGCCCGTTAATGTGCCAGCGAATGCATCAAATAGCCCAAGCTGGGCAGCAGAGAAAGCCCAGCCTATTATCAGTTAATTGCCCCTTTCTTTCTCTGGATTCTCAGAAACCTTTTAAGGAGGGTCAGCAAAACCATCTGGCTCATGAAAGAGTATTTCATCAGAGGCCACGCAGCCAGAATGAGGGTTATGGTGAGGAAGTCGGCTTCCATTCCTCAGGCCCACATGCTCTAAAGCTCTCCCTCAAGACACACAAACCTAGGGAACCTGCATGGGTACTTGGAGAAATGTTGAGGGTTCCATTCATTTAATCACTAGTATGTTTGGTTAATATTTATTTAGCATCGGGGCACCTGGGTGGCTCAGTGGGTTAAGGCCTCTGCTTTCGGCTCAGGTCGTGATCCCAGGGTCTTGGGATCGAGCCCCACATCGGGCTCTCTGCTCCTCGGAGAGCCTGCTTCCTCCTCTCTCTCCCTGCCTGCCTCTCTTGCCTACTTGTAATCTCTGTCTGTCAAATAAATAAATCAAATCTTTAAAAAAATATTTATTTAGCATCGCAGACACTCAACAACACTATGTTGAGAACATTCAAAGGCGTGTAAGTCATGGTCTTTGTGCCTGATGTTGTTCACAGAGGCAGCGAATGAAGTAAAAAGGTGGTGGTGTTCATACCATGTTCCAGTCCCAGTTTGACCCTGGACAGGTTTCTATACCTCTCTGAGCCTCGGTTTTCTCTTCTAAAAAAGAGAAGATAATAATAGTATCTGTTTGCATGTTTTGAAGATTAAAGGAGATAGGCATGTGAAAGGATCATTATGGGCCCTAGAGCTTGGCATGGGTTTAACCACTGCGGAGAGTGTAATTGTTAATAGTAAAAGGTCCCACGGCACCATGGATAAGCCCACATTATGAATAAGACAGACCCTGGGGCACCTGGGTGGCTCAGCTGGTTAAGCGTCCAGTTTTTTATTTCTGCTCAGGTCGTGATCTCAGGGTCCTGGGATGGAGCCCTGCATTTGGCTCCCTGCTCAGAAGGGAATGTCCCTGAGACTCTCTCCCTCTCTCTCTGCCCCTCTGGTTGCATTCTCTCTCTCTCTCTCTCTCTCAAATAAATAAATAAATAAATAAACCTAAAAAAAAAACAAGACCAAATTTGAATCCCAAATGTGTGCCATGGATCAAATGCCCTCACCCCTCTGAGCTTTGGTTTCTGTTTTCTTTTTTAAGATTTTATTTATTTATTTGAGAGGCAGTGAGTGAGCAAGTGAGGGAGAGAGTACAAGCTGAAGTAGGGGCAGAGGGAGAGGGAGAACCAGGCTCCCCACTGAGCAGGGAGTCCGAAGCCGGGCTTGATCCCAGGATCCTGGGACCATGACCTGAGCCAAAGGCAGACACCTAACCAAATGAGCCACCCAGGTGCCCCTCAGCCTTGGTTTCTTGATCCATACAAAAGGTCTAACTGATGCCCCTCATAGGACTGTTGTGCAGATTAAGGAAGGCAATGCCTGCATCTAGGTGTTCAGCACACAGGAGACCCACAATACCTGGCAGCTATTTCTATTAGCAGGGAAGATGGTCAGAAAAGAAAATCATTGCAATATAGTATGATAAATGCTGTAGAAAAGGCCTTTCGGTGGGTTTTGAGGCGTGGGTGTGGATTTCTGAGGAAGCAGCCTGCAGTCCGTTTGTGTACTAGGACCTTAAAGAAGAAGTCCTCCTTTGACTTTGGGGCCGGAACTCTGGCTTCAGGGGCAGGACCCTGTGTGGCGAGCCCGTGCTCCTGGAAGCCTGGAGCACTCGGGTTGTTGTTAAGAGTCTGTCAGATCAGGGTGCCTGAGTGGCTCAGTTGGTTGGGCATCTGCCTTCAGCTAGGGTCATGATCTCGGGGACCGGGGATGGAGCCCCATGTTGGGCTCCCTGCTCAGGGGGAAGTCTGCTTCTCCCTCTCCCTCTGCCCCAACCCCCTGCCTGGCTCATTCTCTCTCACTCAAAAAAAAAAAAAAAAGTCTGTCAGACCAGGGGAGCCTGGGTGCTACAGTCAGTTAAGCATCCGATTCTTGGTTTCTACTCAGGTCATGATCTCAGGTGAGATCGAGCCCCACTCAGCACCTGCTGAGGGTTTTGTTGTTTTTTTTAAATTTTATTTGTTGGGGCACCTGGGTGGTTCAGTGGGTTAAACATCTGCCTTCAGCTTGGGTCATGATCTCAGGGTCCTGAGATCAAGCTCTGGGTCAGGCTCTCTGCTCGGCAGGGAGCCTGCTTCTCCCACCCCCTCTGTCTGCTACTCTGCGTATTTGTGCTCTCCCTTTCTCTGTCAAATAAATAAAAATTTAGAAAAAGATTTTATTTATTTATTAGAGGGGGGAGAGAGAGCTAGAGAGAGAGAACATGTGAGTAAGCACGGGCAGGGGGAGAGACTGAGGGAGAAGCAGACTCCCCACAAGCTGGGAGCCTGACTGGGGCTCAATCCCAGGACCCCAAGATCATGACCTGAGCTGAAGGCAGATGCTTAACCGACTGAGCCACCCAAGCGCCCCTGCTGAATTCTTTCCCTTCCTCCGTCACTCCCCTCACTAGTGCTCTCTCAAATAAATAATCTTTAAAAAGAAACAAACAAAAAAAAAGAGTCTGTCAGACCAAGGTCCAAAATTCAGCTCCACCCCTGACTTAGCCAAGTGAAATTAATCAATGCAGTTAAACCCATTTGCTTCTCAGTGTCTTTATCTGTAAAATGCTGCCGACGATGGCAGTAGTATGTGCTGAGCGCCAGCCGTATCGGACTTGTTTTAAGTACTTTGCATTCACGAACGCGCTGAGTCTTCATGACAGCCCCACGAAGAAGGTGCTATTATCATCTCCCCATTTTACAGATGGGCAAGTTGTGGTACAGGGAAGTTAAGTCACTTACCAGTAAGTGGCTAAGACTGGTTGTAAACCCAGGTCCTCAGGGTCCTCGGCCAGTGCTCTGAACATTTTAACTCTGCAGCTTTCCATCCACGTGACGTGGTTTGGGAGAGGATAAAATCAGATGACACGCACATAAAATGCTAAGCACAGAGTCTACAATATATGTGTGGTGTGCCCTGGGAAGGGAGCTCCTGGCATTTTCAGCCATTCTTTGCAAGCCTGTCTTGTTCAAGGAAGGTGTTTTTCCATCCCTACGTATTTTAGAAAGGTCATACGTACCCCCTTCCCTTGCTGGCCGTCAGATATACAGAGCAGGATGCAGAGAGGATGGGTGAACATTTGAGGGCTCCCCCACCCAGTGAATTGTGAGTTCTCAAAGAGCCTGCATCCCCTAGCTTGCTGGGTGGGTCTTCCCGCCATGCTCCAGGCTGGACATATTTCCACGGAGCTTCCGAGCAGTCGATTACATGTCCACTAAGCTAATGAGGCCAAGGGCATGGCCAGGGTCTCCCAGCAGACCACTGAACACAGGCCGTGAATACAGCCCTCGCTTCATCAGCTGTCTTATAATTATTGTTTCTGCTTTAGGGACTAGAAATGGCAGAGGGGGCCTCATTGCATGGTGTAGGAGAAAGAGACCGAGCCTTGACTTCATGGCCTTGGGCAAGCTTCTCCTAGCTTCCATTTCCTTGTCTGTAAAGTGGGAGGATAAGGGCTATGTATCAGTTAACTACTGCTGTGTAACAAACCACCCCAAAGTGTTAGCAGCTTAAAGCAACATATATTATTTAGCGTGGTGGTGGGTTTGCTCTTGCGTCTGTGGTCAGTTGGAAGGTCAAGCATGGCTGGATGGTCTGGGGTGTCCTCACTCAAATGTCTGCTGATTGGTGGCTGCTGGCTGGGGGAGACGGGATGTGTCTGGGTCACAAGACTGCTATCATCCAGCAGGCCAGCTGCTTCTTCCTGGGCTTTTTCACAGGGTGGCTGGGATCCAAGTAAGCTCCACACACAAACAATTTGCAAGTCATTGCATGTGTCACATTTGCTCGTGTCCCATTGGCCAAAGCCAGTCCCATGGTCAAGACCTGAGTCAGAGTGGAGAGCAACTGCAGGGACAGGGACGGGGCTGGATGGAAGAGAATGATTTGTAGCCATTTTTGCAATCTTACCTCAGTGACCCTGCCAGGGATATCAGGAAGAACAAATGAAAAAGGATACAGTTCTCAGTAGTAACTAAGTTAACAGAAATCACTTATTGGCATGGAGTAGCAGCTCAAAACAGGTTGAATGAATAACCCTCACTTTCCAGGGGAGGGAACTGCTGTTCACAGAAGTTGATCATTTAACCAGGGTCACACAGCTAATTCTTGAAAACAACTGCACTCAGAACCCAGGGCTGTCTGATTCCAAAGGTCAGAGCCGTCCCTGTGGCTGTTTTCCCCAGCACGTGCAATTTAGTTCAAACATTAACAGGAGCTAAGAGAAGCCTCTATCTGGGTTGCAAACCCGGTTTCTCCTGTCCGACCATGAAGGTCTGGCCTCATTATTTGAAAGAAGCCAGCCGACTCCTGCTTGCTCTCTGTAGTCCAAAACTAGAGTACAGCTGAGCCTGGCACAAAGCAGAAACCAGGGAGAATTTGCTTGAATCCAAGAGAGTGACGCTTCTTCCCATAAGAAGCAGTGTTTGCACACAGATACGAAGGGAGCTGCTTTGGCTCCCATGGGGCGAGTAATGCCTTCCTGAGACTGGCAGTTCTGGGTGCAGGAGTCTCTCTGTTTCAGAGGGCTGTTCCCCCTTTTCAGCTTTCCTTTGGGAGAAATCATTTCCTCACCTCTCAGAAAGGGACTTGGCATTTCCTTGGGGAGAAAACAGACGATCCTCTCTCTCGCTCTTCTGCTTGGGAAAGGCAACAGCTGCCAGGGGAGCTGTGATCAAAACTTGTAAAAGAAAAGGGAACATATTCCAAACCACCTGAAAAAGGAGCTCCTGTGCGCCCCCCTCCCACCCCCCACGAGGGCTCCAAGCCTACTGTGATTTACCCTGGTGTGTTCAGGGATTCTCCACCCTGTAGGAGAGCGTCCCATCCTGCAGGTCCCAAGTGTAGCTCTGACGCTGGAGAGTGTGAACCCGTGGGCATGCTCGACTGGCTTCTTTGCTTTTGTTTCTATCTGGAAGTTTCCATAATTAAACAACAACAACAACAAAACCCCAAGACAGCAATAACTCAGCAGTTTGGAAGCAGAGGCTGCAGAGGGGAGAAGGCAGGCGCTGAAGTCAGAAACATGCAAGACAGAGCTGTATAATCTCAGTTCCTTCCCCTCCTAAAGCCTCAGTTTCCCCTACTATAAAACGGGCATGATTGTAGGCCCTATCTGCTAGGATTGCCGTGAGGATCCCCTGAGATTTTTTCCTGCAAAACCCCAAGCCCAGTAAGACAGTAAAGTAAAGTTGGCATCTGGGGCCTCATACTTCCTCATTGTGGGGTAGGATGGAGGCTGTCCTGTACTTTGTTGACACCTGGCATCATTCCTGGCAATCTCATAGTTGTGACCACCAAAAATGTGTCCAGATACCATCTGATATACCCTGGGGCCAGGGGTGGGGGTGTGTCATTGCCCCAGCTGAGAACCGAGGCCTAAGCCTTTATCTTTGTTGTAATTAACAGTAATCCCCTTACCGTGCGGAGGAACACAGGCCAAGGTAGACTCTGGGGTTTGTCGCTCATTCCCCGGTAAATGACACAGGCAGCTGTAAGCTTTATTGCGCCGACAACGGGATTTATCCAGGCGAGCGCGTGGGTTTTTTGGGTCATATCTGAATTTTGAAAAATCTTCAAGGAGCTTGGGGATCTTGACAGAACACCTTGAATATACGGAATTCTTTCACCCTCTTTGAGAAGGTAACATTTTCAAAATTTCAAACCATCGAATGCCCTTCACAGAGACGTGAGAAAATACGGAACAGGAAATAGAAACAGGAAACTCACTCATAACTTGAATGCTGTCGCTCAGAGAGAATTTCTATTACTGTGGGTGTGTGTGTTTCTATAGAAATGGGACATAAATGCTTTCTGACCTGCCTTTTTCATTTAACAGCACATCTGGGGCAGCCTTCCCTATGGTGAAGCAACCAACCGTCTTCCACAAAATTCTTTTCTAGTTCCTGCGTAACCACCTGTGGCTCCCCGTGGGGATAGTCAGGCTTCACAGGGGAAAAGGTTGAGGGCATATTTGCAGCAAACCAGTCCTTTGTAGATGTTATCTGGGCATGTGGGGGCCAGGGACCACAGACCTCATGCAGGGGGAAGGCAGAGGTTGGATCCTGGGAAGTCCTATTTGCCTGTAGGATGAGGAATGAGGAACAGACATTTTTGGCTGCTGTTCATTCTTTCCAGGGCCTGATCTCAGCCCATCTTTCTGGTCATACCCCCCATTTATTGCATTCTGTCCCATTACTGCACTGGAATGTATTTACCTATCCTCTGGTTTCCATCAAGGGTTGTTTCCTGAGCAAACAGCAATAAATATCCTGACCCATATATGCTGAATCCTCATTATCGGCGGACTCCATATTTGCAAATTCAACTACTTCTTAAAAATTTCTTTGCAGCCCCAAAAGCCACACCTGGAGTGATGTTGGAGTCATTCATGGGCACGTGTGTGTGCAGAGTGGAGGAAACGTTAGTCATCCAGCAGGCATGCCGCTGGCTGAGGTCCAGCGAGGCAACAATGTTCAGCCCTCTTGTTTCAGCTCTCCTAACGTAAGCATGTGTCCTTTCATGGTATACTTAGTATTTGTGTGCATTTTTAGCATGGGTGTGCATTTAGGGCATGATCTGCTATTTAAAATGGCCCCCAAGTGTAGGGCTCAAGTGTAGTCTAGGATTCCTAAGTGGCAAGGAGGCTGCAGTGTGCCTTAGGGAGAAAATGTTTGCGTTAGATAAGCTTTGTTCAGACATGAGTTACAGGGCTATTGGCTATCAGTTCAATGTTAGTGAATCAACTATATAAATATATATTAATGAACAATGTATATATTAAATAAGGTGCCTTCAAACAGAATCACACATAAGACAAGGTTTTATATATATAATATATATACTATTATATGTTATGTTATCATATTTCATTATATATTTTAATGAATTTAATAATACATTAACAAATCATTAATTATAAATTCTATCATATTTATATATTATTTAATAATATATAAGTATATAACATAAAATATGTAATATATAATTATATATAATATAATATAATAATATGGATAAATTATATTGTTTGATATATTTGGTTTTATTAAATTTAATTAAAAATCAATTATTCAATATTTAATATAATATATTAATATATTTAATATATAAAACATAATAAATTTAATAAGTTAATAAATTTTAATGATATATATTTTATTTTAATTATATAAGTAGTATATTATACATATAATATTTTATATATAATACAATTATATATATAATAAGTTTTATATATATATTATTTTTTAAAAGATTTTATTTATTTATTTATCAGAGAGAGAGAGCACAAGCAGGCAGAGTGGCAGGCAGAGGCAGAGGGTGAAGCAGGCTCCCCGCTGAGCAAGAGGCCCGATGCAGGACTTGATCCCAGGACCCTGGGATCACGACCTGAGTGGAAGGCAGCTGCTTAACTGACTAAGCCACCCAGGTGTCCCAAAACAAGGTTATATATTGATTAGCTGATGAAAATGCCATGACCGCAGCCTTCAGGAACCTAGCCCTGTATGTCCCCTAGGAGCAAGGATTCAATATTCAGTAATGAAGTGTTTGTGGTGACTTTATTATAGAGTCTGACAATAGTAAATAATGGGAATTGAGTTTATCGTTGCATCCAACCATGACTATGGCCTTAGGATAAATTTCTGAGAATGGAGTTACTGAGCTTAAGTAGAATAGCCCTACTGAGAGGTCTTTTGAGTTTGTATCAGTTAGCTCTGATTATGCAACAAACCTCAGTTTCCCCTGTAAAATGGAGATAAGAAAAACCATATTAATTTTCATCTGCTTAGGATGAATAGTCCTTGAGCTAGAGCCTGGCAAGTTGGTAACACTGGGCCTGGTGAGAAGTAAGTACATGCTTAATAAGTACCAATTCCTTTAGAGTGTTTATTTGTATTCAGGATCTGGGGCAGGTGCTCTCACAAATATAATTTCAGGTTAGCATCCCATTTTCTTGCCCATTGAAGAGATAAGGAAACTGAGGCCCCAGGAAGTGATGTGATTCACCTAAGATCCCAGGGTCAGGAGGACCCGTAGCAAGGCCGGTCATTACACCAAGGCTTCCACCATCAGCTCAGTCCATCCTGGGATCTTGCATGGACTCAGTCCTAGCATGGGCTGGGCCCTGTGCCAAGTGTGCAGACCATTTTCTCATGGATGCTCCCATGTCATGAGGTGGTATCAGAGGAGGCCGAGTAGGGAGTGGGGATGTTCATCCCTGCTGGGTGGTCATGAGGCCATCCCCCCAAATTGGCATTGGTGGAGACCACAGGAGGAGTCTAGATTTCTACCCCCACCTGATGAGATGATGTGCATGTCTCTGCTACTAGGGTGACCTCAGAGGAGGCATAATAGAGAGGCAGGAGTTTTGCCACTATCTGATATAGTCCTCAATGTATGTAGAGAAAATCTTTAAGACAGTTGTATTACAAACAGAGCGGACATAAAGGGAAATACATTTGCTATACTTCAGTTGAACTGGTAAAATGACACCGGTAGATGGTGAACACATCTATAGATATATAGAGATAGATACATAGATACAGGCTCATCCTATCTATCATGTAATACTTAGAGCAACCACTAAAAAATGCCACACACAGAAATAAACTCGAAAATACTAGGGAAAAATCAAAATGGAATTAAAAATAAAAGTTCAGGGTGCCTGGGTGGCTCAGTGGGTTAAGCCTCTGCCTTCGGCTCAGGTCATGATCTCAGGGTCCTGGGATCAAGTCCCGCATTGGGCTCTCTGCTCGGCAGGGAGCCTCTTTCCTCCTCTCTCTCTCTCTGCCTGCCTCTCTGCCTACTTGTGATCTCTCTCTGTCAAATAAATAAATAAAATCTTAAAAAAAAAAAAAAGTTCAAATAACCCACAAGAAAGCAGAAAAAAGAAAGTAAGACAAATGTAAAGTAGAGTGAGCACAAAACAAAATGTCAGATTAAGCTGTAACGTATCGTTGCCTTAAATGTAAATAGTCTAAATACACTAATTAAGAAATGGAGATTGGATCAAAAAATATGAACCAACAATATGCAACCTATGAGAAACTCACTTCAAATATATCAGTATAGGCAGGTTGAAAGTAAAAGGAAGGAAAAAAGCTATACTATGGAAACATTAATCAAAGGAATTCAGGGTGACCATGTTTTGTTTTGTTTTGTTTTTAAGATTTTATTCACTTACTTAACAGACAGAGATCACAAGTAGGCAGAGAGGCAGGCAGAGAGAGAGAGGAGGAAGCAGGCTCCCCGCGGAGCAGAGAGCCCCATGCGGGGCTCGATCCCACGACCTCGAGATAACAACCTGAGCCGAAGGCTGAGGCTTTAACCCACTGAGCCACCCAGGTGCCCCTGACCATGTTAATATCAGATAAAGTATATTTCAGAGCAAAGAAAACTACCAGGCAGAGATAGAGACACTCTGTAATGATCAAAGGGCAATCAACCAAGAAGACCTAACAATCTTAAATGTGTATACACCAAACAACAGGACTGCAGGACATGTGAAGCAAAAACTGATAGAACTGAAAGGAGAAATAGACAAATCCATCCTTATAGTTTAAGATTTCAACACACCGGGACGCCTGGGTGGCTCAGTTGGTTAAGCGGCTGCCTTCGGCTCAGGTCATGATCCCAGCGTCCTGGGATCGAGTCCCACATCGGGCTCCTTGCTCGGCGGGGAGCCTGCTTCTCCCTCTGCCTCTGCCTGCCACTCTGTCTGCCTGTGCTCGCTCTCTCTCTCTCTCCCTCTCTCTCTGACAAATAAATAAACTTAAAAAAAAAAAAAGATTTCAACACACCTCTCTCAACAATCAAAAGAACAACTTAACCAAAAAATCAGCAAGGACACTATCAACTGACAGGCTCTGATTGGCAGTTGTAGAAGACTCTGTTGAAGCACAACAGGACACACATTCTTTTCAAGTACCCACAGAACACATACCAACACAGACTCTATCCTGGACCATTGAAAAGAAACTCAGGAGATGCCAAGTGGAGTGTGTGCATTTTTGATAACTATGTACATCTGTTGACTGTACAGTTTGAAATTCTAGTTTTTTTTTTCATCAGGTTTTATAAAAATGCAAAAACAAAACAAATCTTTGGGGCACTTGGCTGGCTCATTGGGTAAAAGCATGCGACTCTTGATGTCAGGGTCATGAGTTCAAGCCCCACGTTGGGTGTGAAGCCTACTTAATTAAGATTTTAAAAATTCTAAGAAAAGAAGCTTCAACAAATTTTAAAAGAATTAAGTAAACAATACAGTGTGTCCTCTGATCATGATGCAACCAAATTAGAAGTAATACCAGAAAGATAACAGGATAATTTCCAAATACTTCAAAACTAAATAACACACTTATAAATAATTCATGAGTCATAGAGGAAGTCTTCAGGGCAATTTAAAAATACATTGAACTGAATGAAAATGACAATATAATATCAAAATGTGTGGCACACAGCTAAAGCAGTACTGAGAAGGAATCCTATAGTTAAATGCATATATTACAAATGAAGTACTAAATACATGTAGTAGATAAAGTCTCATATCAATAATCTAAGCTCCTACTTCAAAAACCTAGAACAAGGGACGCCTGGGTGGCTCAGTTGGTTGGGCGGCTGCCTTTGGCTCAGGTCATAATCCCGGCATCCTGGGATCGAGTCCCACATCGGGCTCCTTGCTCAGCGGGGAGCCTGCTTCTCCCCCTGCCTCTGCCTGCCACTCTGTCTGCCTGTGCTCGCTCACTCTCTTTCCTTCTCTCTGACAAATAAATAAATAAATTTAAAAAAAAATAAAAAAAAATAAAAAAAACCTAGAACAAGAAGAACAAAATAAACCCAAAGTGAACAGAAGGAAGAAAATAATAAAGAGCACCAAATCAATGAGATGGAAAATAAAAAACAATAAGAAAATCAATGAAATGAAGAGCAGTTCTTCAGAAGGATCAGTAAAATTGACAAATCTCTAAGACTAAGAAAACAAGAAAAAAAGAAGACATGACTTAAAAATATCAGGAATGAAACAGGAGCTATTACTACAGACCCTCTAGGCATCAAAAGATAATAAGAATGCTCTACAAACAACTCTATGCACATAAATTTAGCAATTTTTTAAAAATATTTTATTTATTTATTTGACAGACAGATCACAAGTAGGCAGAGAGTCAGGCAGAGAGAGAGAGAGAGAGAAAGAAAGGAGGAAGCAGGCTCCCTGCTGAGCAGAGAGCCCGATGCGGGACTTGATCCCAGGACCCCGGGATCATGACCTGAGCCGAAGGCAGAGGCTTTAAACCACTGAGCCACCCAGGCGCCCCTAAATTTAGCAATTTAAGTGCAGTGGGCCAATACCTTAAAAAACACAAACTACCATAAGTCACCCAATATGGAATAGATAATTTGAATAGCAAAAAACTATTAAGGAAATTGTATTTGTAATTTAACAGCTCCCCCTCAGAAAAAAAAAAGTCTAGGTCCATATGGTTTCACTGGAAAAGCCTATCCAACATTTAAAGAATTAACAGCAATCTACACAATCTCTTCCAGAAAATAGAAGAGAAGATAAACACTTCCCACCTCATTTTATTAAGCAGTGTTACTCTGCCTTATCAAACAAAGAGTACAAAAAAAGGAAATATAGACCAATATCCCTCATTAGTTTAAAAACAAACATGCTTAAAAACACATTAGCAAATAGAATTCAGCAACATGTAAAAAGAATTATGCACCATGACCAAGTGGAATTTATTACAGGGATACAAGGCCAGGTCAGTATTCAAAAATCAATCAGTGTAACCTACCATGGTAATAGGCTAGAACTAAAAAATCATATGATCATATCATTTGATGTAAAGAAAACATTTGACAATATTCAACACCTATCATGATAAGAACTCTTTCAAAAAGTAAGAATAAAGGGGGAACTTTCACAACTTGATGAAGAGTCTGTACAAAGAAAACCTATAGGTAATATCACAGTTCATGAAGAAAGACTAAATACTTCCTCCTTGAAGTCAGGAATAAGGCAAGGATGTTTGCTCTTACTATTTAGTCAACATAGTACTAGAAGTTCTAGCCAGTGCAATAAGGCAAGAAAGGGGAATAAAGGCATAAAGATCAGAGAAGAAAAAATAAAACTATCCCTCTTTATAGATGACATGATGGTGTGCATAGAAAATCCCAAGGAATCTACAAAACACTTCCTGGAACTAATAAGTGAGTTCAACAAAGTTGCAGGATACAAGTTAAACATACAAAAAAAGAGTTGTATTTCAATACCCTACCAAGGAACTCATAGACACTAAAATTTAAAAATACAATGCTATTTATAATCATAAAAAAAAACTTAGGTGTAAATCTCACAAAACATGTATAGGATTTATATATTAAAACCACACAACACAATGAAAGAAATCATATGATATGATGGACTGAAAAATAGTATAGTAAAGCTGCTGTCACTTCTTCCCAAATTGATATATGGGTTTAACAATTCCTATAAAATCTCAGACTTTTTTGTGCAGATGTAAACAAGATTATTCTAAAATTTATATGGAAAGGCAGTGAAATTAGAATAACTAAAACATTCCTTAAAAAGAATAAAACGGGGGGCATCTGAGTGACTCAGTCAATTAGGCATCTGCCAGTGGCTCTGGTCATGATCCTAGGGTTCTGGGATCAAGTCCCACGCTGGGCTCCCTGCTCGGTGGTGAGCCTGCTTCTCCCTTTCCCTCTGCTGCTCCCCCTGCTTGTGGTCTCTCATTCTTTCTGTCAAACAAATAAATAAAATCTTAAAAAAAATTTATTCAACAAAATTGTACTTGGCTGGCTCAGTTAGAAGGGCATGTGACTCTTGATCTCTGGGTGGTGAGTTTGAGCCCTGCATTGGGTATAAGGATTACTAAAAATAACTAAATAAACTTAAAAAAAGAATAATTTGACATGGATCATGGAATTCTTAGATTTAATACCAAAAATGTGATCCAAAAAAGGAAAATCGACAAACTGAATATCAAAATTAAAAATATTTTCTCCATGAAAGACTACATTAAGGGGATGAAAAAAATACTACCTACTGGGAGAAAATTTTGGAAACCACATATTCAAAAGAGGGTTAGTATGTAGAACATAAAAAGAACTCTCAAACTTAACAGTCAAAACACAAA